>JAQQSV010018473.1:0-11392 GCA_028646515.1 Pseudochirops corinnae | reverse complement strand
AAAAAAAAAAAGGAGGATCAAGAAAAAAAAAAAGAAAAAAGTGATGGACTGGGAGTCAGGAGACCTAGATTCTACTTCCACCTCTAACACTAACTCTGGGACTCCTCCTAGAGTTTTACATTATTTGGTAGGCAACTGGGAGCCGCTGAAGATGTTTCTGTAGAAGTGACATGATCACAAAAGTCAGCCCATTTTCATTAAACCCTAAACTGGAAAGAAAAAAAAAAGAAGGAATCACCTTTGACTTCTTCCAGAGGATAATGTGGTTGCTAAGGTCTATTTTTACATCTACAACATTTGAGCTTCATTTGGCTGTTTATCAGTTCAGCCTAATTTCTGCAAAGGTTGAGTTACTTTCCTCTACAACCTTGGGAAAAATCACTTTCCTCTCTTTGGGTCCTTGGTTTCCTTCTCTTTAAAATCAATGAATTAGACTAGATAGATCATTCCCTAAGGTTCCTCCCAACTTTGATATTCTGTTATGATCCTCTGGACATGGGAAACTGCCTTCGAGGCCTCTTTCAGCTGCCTTCCCAATAGCATTTCTTTCTTTACTGTACAATGAGAATTGTCCAGTAGATGGGACAGCTGGTATTAGAAGTCTTTACTGTACAATGAGAAATGTCCAGTAGATGGGACAGCTGGTATCAGAAGATGAGACACAGACACAATACCACTTTGCCTACCCTTACTCTGTTGCATTTCCATCAGGTCAGTGCCCTGGCAAAACCCACAGAAATGTCCCCAGAAGGAAGGACTTCCCAGATCACCCATTTGGTTCAGTTATGGGCATTATATACTCTTTTATTTGAGGAGACTATTAAATAGTCTTCTATTTGAGGAGACAGGATATATACCTGTCTCTAGTGCCCAGAGGCTTACTTGGGTCAGCTCCTCTCTCCAAGGATAAGCCAATTCTACTCAAAGGTAACAGTGCTGAGACCACTCTTACATTTATTGGCAAGAGACACTGCCCTTCCTCTTCTACAAATGATATAGTTAGATAATGCCCTAATTAGATAGTGCCTCTGTACACTAGAAAAGGAAGCAGAATCACCTATGGTGCAAGTCCCTTGGCTCCCCTGAGTTTCAATAATTAAAGCATTAACAGTCAGGCATAAGTTATACAGCAGCAACTGCAACTGTGCAACCATGACAAGTCACTTAATCTACCTGGGCCTCAGTTTCCTCCTCTGTAAAATGAGAGAATTGGACTAAATGACTCCTCCCAGCCCCTTCCAGCTCTAATGCTCTGTATTCTGTGTTCTAAGGTTCCTTCCAACTGCAACATTTTATAGTCTCTATCTAGGACTCTTCCAGATCTAATATTTTGTTTTGTATTCTTAGGCACCTTTCAGCTCTAACAGTGTTTATTTTATCCTTAAGCCCATTCTATCTTTAACGTCCTAGATTCTGTATTCTAAGGTTCCTTTTGACTCTAATAGGCTAAATTTCATATTTAAGCCCATTTTAGGTCTGACATTTTATGTTTTATGTCCTAAGGTCCCTTTCAGTTACCACAGTCTCTGTCGTATGTTCTAAGGTTCATTCCTGCTTGGTGACTAAATATTCTTTGCCAACTGATCATTTTGTGTAGACAGTATAAAAAAGTGCCCGGAGAGGCTAAGGAACCATGAATCTGGAGACCAGGGACAATGTCATGTCTGGCTTTGTAGAGCCTTCCCCCCTAACCAAGAGAATCTCGGGCTTCACCCCTCAGGCTTTGCCTGCATGAAGTTGGAGAGCACCAGAGGGAAGCCAGCCAGCTCAGGAGGCACCAATTAAATATTAATAGGATAGCTGTAAGCATAAAAGTGATCATAATCTCTAGACGTTTCCCAGCACAAAGTGTCCAAATGAGAGGAAGCGAGGCCTCCCAGCGCACCCTCTGTTATCAATCTGAATCAGGGAACGCTCATAAAAATGGGGCTGATGTGTAAGAGTCATTCACCGTGGGAAATAATTAGGAAGAGAGTTCAGTCGGCTAATCATTCTTCGAATATGTTTCCAATCAAGATAGCACTGACTGACTTGTTTCCCTGCTTTGTTAAATCAAGTTAGACAGCTTCTTCTCTGGCCTAAAGGAGGATATCTTAAGAAAATAAGCCAGCCATCGACTGCCGGGGAGGGCTGGAAGCTTAACAGTGTGAGGCCCAGCCTAAGTGGGCATGGCCAGGCTGATGGGGAAAGTCTGCAGAAGAAAGAAACAAATTCTTAAAGCTAAGAAATGAGGTGATTGAGGAGGCCCAAGACAGAAACCCAGGGCTACTTAGAGAGCTGTTATTTGGAAAAGGGAGAAGGGAAGGACAAAGAGCACTGGTTCTGTCCCTCAGAGAAGTCACAAATCAGAACCATGGGCCAAGCCCCTACTTGCTCGTTACCAGTTAGGGTTCTAACCACTCAGGACAAAACAAAGGGCACCAGCTCCAGTGCTAAGTCTGGACAACGTGGTGGGGGAAAGAGGACAGACCTCTGAACTTAATAGGGCATCTAAGCAGAGCAATGGTATGACCAAATCTATGCCAAAGAAAGCTGTTTCTAGAAGCAGTACAAAGGGTTGGACAAATGACAGCAAGGAAACTTAGGGGGTGGGAATTCCTTATACTAGAAAAGATGGATTGGATCAGTGTCTGTTCCAGCCGGTCGCACCAAGCCAAGCTCGGAGCACGGCTCCTACCCGGACCCCCATCCCAATCCCTCCCTCTCCCTCACCCCAGCCCCCAGTCCTGGTCCCCCCCCCCCCCAGCAGGCCCCATGCGTTGCCTGATGCCACTTATTCTCCTCCCCGGACTCTTTGCTGCTTTCCAGGCTGACTGGAACAAGCTTTGTGACTTGGCCCGGGGCAGAGTGGAGACCTGCAGAGGATGACAGCTGAATCGGCTGAAGGAGGTGAAACTCTCCGTCACCCAGGACATCCCCTACTACCACAACCTGGTGATGAAATACCTCCCTGGTACCGACTCTGAATTGGTGCTGCTGGGCTACCAGTATGAGGAGCTTGAGAGAATCCCCCTCCATGACATGACCCGGGAGGAGATCAACCAGATGTTGAAGGACCTGGGCTTCTATCGAAAATCGAGCCCGGATGCCCCCATACCTCCTGAGTACCAGAATGCCCCAGCTAGGCCCTTGGAAGCAAAGGCACCCAATGCAGTGCCCCATGGGGATTCAATGCCCCCATGCCTGGAACTCTAGGCTTGGAGACTCTGGCCCCCACTCTAGCTGGCAGTGGTGAAATGGTGTTGCATGCCATGCCCCCTAATGAGCTGTTGCCAGGGCCATGCCCATGCCCCCGAGGGAAGGGCTGGCACACTGCTGGCGCCACCCACACAGCTCAACTTGCCTGGCAGTGCCCCTTGGGGTAGGAGAGTGGCTATCTGCTTGAGTCTAGGAGAAGCGGCAAGTTGGTCTGCATGGGTAGCATTGGGACCCCATCCACAGCCCCCTGCCCCCCTGTCCAGCCACCAAGGACAGGATGAAGCTCTCAGCTCCAAGGGTTCCTCTTGCTGAGGGCAGATGGTTATGTCCTTGGGGCAGGCCAGGGTATTTGTGGAGGCTGGGGTGAGTTCTTTCCCTTTCCCTTAGGTAGTAAAAGCCCATCCCAATCTGCAAAAAAAGAAAAAGAAAGAAAGAAAGAAAAAAGAAAAGATGGATTGGAGAAGGGAGGCTGGAAGGTGAGAATGGATGTTAAGAGGCTATAGGAGGAGGTCTAGGGTAGTGGAGCCTCACATCTCCAGTGGGCTGTGATAGGGCCCCAAGAGAAGGCAAGTGTACTCTCCATGGTGCCCTTCTCCCCTTCCCACTTTTCCTGCTCCCCCACTATCAAGTACTGGAACCATACTCAAACCAATAATGCCACTGGCTACTGGAAAGTGTGGGTGAAGTTGTTTCCCTATTCTTGTAATTTTCCAAACTACACTACCCCTCTCTGGTCACCACTCCCCTTCATGTGTTGTTTCCCCCATTAGAATGTAAACTCCTTGCGGTTTTTTGTATTTTAATCCCTGGCACCTAGCCCTGTGTTTGACATATAGTCAGTGTTTAATGAATGCTTTTTTATCCATCCATTCATTCACGTTTTCTACCATAGATAATTGCAGGGCTTGTCTCCAACACAATTCAGCCCCCTTCACTCATTATTGCCCAATATTCCTATAGTCTACCTCCTCATGTTGCTGAATTCTAGTGGCTATACAAGTTCTTACCTTTTCCCCTTCTGTTCCAAACTCTTAGAGTGATAGGGGTGTGCTGGAGCCAGTTTGAGAGCCCATTGTTAAATTGGCCAAGAGCCAATGGTTAAATTTTCAGAGTGAGCATTTACACCTTGGGAAATCAGCAAAGGCTACAAGTTAGGACTTGATTTATTGTTTTGTTGATTATCTAGAAAGAAAGTGATGGAGAAAAGGTTAATAATGAATATTAAACTTAAAAGTGTGACACGTGGGAAGGGTGGGGGGAGAGGATAAGGGAGGGATCCTTAGAGGCAAGGTAAAGCAGAGGAGTGGGGAGGGATAAGAAATAAGAGATACACACCAACATAAAATAAATATCAGGAGCAGAATTTATTAGGGAAAAAAGCAGGAGTAGTCATCATGATCTCGAACCAAGATAAAGCTAAAATATATTTAATCTAAAGAGAAAAAGAGGGAAACTATGCTGTGTGTCAGCCATATTAGTCAGTATTGTCTTAGAGAGACTATCTAAATTAACTAGCCATATGAGGTTGGAATATTGCTGTGGTGTAGGGAACGATGAGTTGGTGGGTTTAGAAAAATCTGGAAAGAGTTGGACTTACAAAGGAAAATATTATCCACCTTCAGAGACACAGAACACAAACAAGGATAGTATCGGTCTTATACACGTCCATATGAATGTGTATGTGTGTATATGTATGAAGATACTGATGTATATGTATGTGTAAGTATATGTATGTATACATGTTTGTATAGATGTGTGTGTATGAATGTGTGTATATATGTGTGTATATGTGTGTATAAATATATATACATATATATGGGCCTTCTTAGGGGAGAGGAGAGCAGAAGAGGGTAAAAAGAACAAAGTAAAAAGTGCACAGCAGAGAGCTAAATAAAACCCACAAGGAAGTAAAGAAAAGATGGACGGTTCTGAACACAATGAGTAGTATTTATTATATAGGCTTTCTTGAAATGGAAATTTATTGCTTTATGTTTTGAATTCTCTCATATTCTACTGTGCACATAGCAATACTTTTTTTTCTTTACTTATTTTGTACTTGGAAGTTTAAAATTTAAAAATTGACCCAAAAAAAGTGTGGTGTGGTTACATTTTTTTTTAAAGTAAGCTGTTAAACATTTACCAGTTATAACCTAACCACAACCTCCACGGTGTATGCCCCACACCCTGGCCCCTTAGGTCCCTTCATGGCAGTATTAGGTACCCTTTGGAGGAGGGTTCTGTCCGTCCAGGTAGTGGCCAAGTTTCCCCCAGCTTTTGTTCGTTGTGGGTCAGAGTGAGTTATACGGCATTGTGAGACAGAGTCACACAGGATAAATAGGCATAGAGAACATTATCTTTCCCCAAAATAACCCCGTTCCTTTTTCAGACTTCGTTGTTTCTCTTAAGGCACCACCATTTTTCCAGTTACTCAAGTTGATGGTGTAATCCTCAACCCTTCAGTCTCCCATGCTTCACATATCCAGTTAGTGCCTATCTCTACATCTATATCCATCAGTTTGTCTCCATTCACACAGCCACTCTCCTATTTCAGGCCCCCATAACTTTTTACCCAGACTAGTACAAGAGCATCCCAACGGGTCTCCCTGCCTCCTCTCTTCCTACTTCAATCTTCTCTGCCCCCAAAATGATTTTTCTAAAGCATAGATTTGACCATGTCACTCCTCTACTCAATAAACTACATTGGTTCCCTACTGACTCTGGAATTGAGTATTATTTCATCTCTACCTCAAGCCTCCCTAATTTCTATTTTTGTGTAAATTTTATAATGCACATAATTGTAAATACAATAGTGTATGCATATATATATGTATATATAATTTATTAGGAATATAGTTGAGAATGTGCAATATAGGTTAGGAATAGGACAGCTATTTATGTCCACCATACACACAGAGACTCACACAGAGACATGATTCACAAGCACATGTTGACAGAGACTTCAGCATGAAGCAATAACATAACTACTGCTACACTCTGCAGTGATGTGAATATTTAAAACATTAAAATGCTATAAAGGGTTCTTCTCAATGCACTTGGCATTGACCAAGGGAACCCAGAAACTCCATAACTCCTCAAGTAGCCAGTCCCTAAAAATCCATCCCTCATGACTGCTGTTTGGTCACTCAGTGCCAGGTAAAGAAACACAAAGCAGAAGGCCCAAGTCAAGGGCCCAAGACTCAGGCTCAGGTTGAGCAAGGGAGCGCAAACTCTAGCTGCCTGTGGGGAGCAATCACTATTGTATGGGGGAAGGGGAGACAGGAAGGCGTGACATGGTCCCCTAACTTCCCTTAGTAGGAACTCTTAGAGAAAGAGATTTTCAGGACCCAAGTTCAGAAGCAGAGAAAGTGCCCCCAGAGGGCAGTCATTCCTTTCAAAGTCTATTGGTTGGATGACTCTTAGCTTAGAAACCAAACTTCTCTAACAGCCTTCCAGCCCCATCATTCATGGTAGGATAGGACATGGAGTCCAACAAGAAACCTTGAGTTGTACTTATCTTCTTCTATCAAGGGGCCCACTGGTAAGGGACAGATCAAATACATCACTTGAAGGGGACCAGCTCAAAGCTTCAGATGGCTTCTCTCCTGTGGCTCTGGAAGGTCACAGCTCTAGTCATGCTCCCCCAAGGCCTACCCTAATCAGAGTTGATGGGGTAGGTGGGTGCGTAGTGCTTCTGGATTAAAACTATTGTACCCATAATTGTCAGCCTGTTTGGAGTCAATGCCCAGGCAATCTTCACCCAGTAACAAAACAGGCTTTGGCATACCCAAGGTGACTGGCCTCAGGGTCTGCTGTCACTGAAGACTCACTTCTGAGGATAGAGACCAGATGTAACACGGACAGAGACAATTTTTTTCCCTAAAGCTACAGCCTGAGGAAAGAGCCCCAAGTTTTTATGTAGTGATTGTGAAATGACAGCAAAAGCAGAGAGCTTATCATTTTCTCACAGAATAAAAGGAAACTGTATATCTCTAGAGTTCCCTGTCAGTGGAAAATGCTCTGGGGTTATCTGGCATACCACTCTCTCCCCCTAGTTCTGCAAAGAGGATATTAAACTATAATCATTTTTCTATTATCTACCTGAATGGAGCCCAATAGCAGCACAAAAACTCAAATACCAGATACACTTGCCTTTAGAATGGGTTTTATACTTAATTGCATTTGAATATGGATGTATCCAGTGTCCTGGAATTTTACTTCCCTCAAACAGCTAGCATCTACATAATGCTTTTAAGGTTTGCAATGCATTACAAACATCATCTCATCTGATCCTCACAATAAGCCTGAGAGGGAGATACTATTATCATCCCCATTTTACAGATAAGGAAGCTGAGCCACAGTAACTTGCCTAGGATTACAGAGCAGCATTTGAACTCAGATCTTCCTGATTCCACATACAGCGCCACCTAGCAGCTTCTAGTAATTTGTTATTCATTCATTTCAGTAATTTCTGACTCTCCTTGATGCCATTTTGGATTTTCTTGGCAAAGATACTGAGGTGGTTTGCCATTTCCTTCTCCAGCTCATTTTACAGATGAGGAAACTGAGGCAAACAGGGTGAAGTGACTTGCCCAGGGTCACACAGCTAGTAAATATCTGAGCCCAGATTAGAATTCATGAAGATTATCAGTCTTCCTGATTCTAAGCCCAGTCCTCTGTGCACTATGGCGCCATCTAGCTGCCCAGCCTCTAGTAATAATAGCTGATATTTTCTATTACATGGGGAAGTGTGCAAAATTCTTTGTTGACATTACTTCATGTGATCCTCATGTGACCTAAGCACTGTAGACATTATTATCCTCATTCCATGGATGAGGAAACTAAGACTCAAAGGCTTTACCTGGTATGTCCGTCATCCCACAGCTAGTAAGCTTAAGTAGCAGAATTTGAACCCAGGTTTCTCTAGCACTCTTGCCCCTACCCCACACTGCTTTTTCCAATTTAAAAAAAAAAATGCTGTTTATCTTGAAACACTAGCTCATCAGAGCTACTTTTTTTTTCTGCAAATCTTCCCTGGAACAGAACATAAGAAATGAATTCAAATTTGTTGCTCAATGCCTCCTTAGCATCCTTAGCTGCCTCCGTAGTCTCAGAAGGCTGGAGGGTGGAACAGAAAACTATTCTTTTTTTTTTTCAATTTTTTAAAATTGATTTGTTTGTTTACTTTTGGTGTACAAGATTCGGTTCCGGAATCCCTTGAGTTTCAGATTTTCTCCCCTCTTCTCCTCCCTGCTCCATGGCAGCGTGCTATCAAGTATAGGATCTGCAAACACTGAGAAAACTGTTCTTAAAGCCTCCCTTTATGAAGGGCTCAGAATTGTCTTCCCCTTTAGATTGCAAGTGCCTTGAGGGCAGGGATTGTTTTTCTTTTCCTTCTTTATCCTGAGCACTTACCATAGTGCCTGACACATAGCAGGAATTTAATAAATGTTTAATGACTATTGACTAAAGCTGATATTTCTAGAGGACTTTGGGGCAAGGGTGTACTAAGGCCAGTTCATACCAGCTCAGGAGAACTAAATTTTCAGTGTGATCATTTACATATCAGAAATAGGAAAACACTACAAGTCAAGGCTTGTTGATTTCTCAACTTAAGAACACGATGGAGAAAATGCTAATGATGAAGATTAAACTTAAAAATGTTTCATAGACACAGTTTTCCCCCCAGAGAGTCAGGTGTTAAACATGTACCAGCATACCCTGTTTACACATCATTTTTTCACATTGTTTTTATTCTCACAATAGTCCTGTAAGAAAGATAGTAGTATATAAATTATTATTAGCTCCATCTTATAGAGCAGTGGTTCTCAACCTTCCTAATACCATGACCCTTTAATACTCATATGTGGGCATATCTGTATGTGGGCGGACCCGCCTGGAGACAACAGAGGATCCTTGTCTCGGTTCCTAAGACCATGGGAAATATGTGTTTTCTGATGGTCTTAGGCGACCCCTGTGACTCCTGTGAAAGGGTCATCCAACGTCCAAAGGGTCCACAGGTTGAGAACCACTGTTATAGAGGGAGAAATTAAGGTTTGGATAATTCAGAGGGTGACTTGCCCAACATAAGACAGCTAGTATCAAAGCCAGGCATCCAAATCCAATCCACATCCAGAGCCTTTCCCACTACACTGGTCCTCAGCTATATATGTCCTCATTTCAAAGGATTTCCCTTTTGGGACAAAGGCTACATGGAAGCTAAAATTCATTAAAGTTTCTAAGTTGTCAACTGGGACTGGAAGAGCTGTGGTCTCTCGGAGGCCTTCCCACCAAGTGCCCATTCTTCCTCCAATGGGTCCATGGGCTCACAGGGCTCCTAGAAGCATGGCCAGACTCTGGTCTCTCTTCACCAGCATGAGGCCTCTCTATTTTGCCGCAATGACATCAATGATAATAATTATTGCATGCACCAAAGCTTTAGAGATTAGCTACAGATCATGAAGCGCAGTAGCAAGTGGATATAATAGCCCCATATGTGAAACATCAAAGTGAACTCAGCTCCTTTTATAAAAAATACATTAGAACGATCCGCTCACTTGAAGCAGAGACTAGAGGTGCTGATGAGGGATGAGCACATGTCAGCTGTGGTTCCTGCTGATGGAAAGGCAGGAGAGGAGAACCCAGAGTGGTTCCCCCTCCCCACGTTACAGGAGGGAGAAATGGCAGACACAGTGGGCCATGACCAGCATAAAGTCTGGCGGGGTAGCAAATGTGCTGCTTGGTCAAGTGAGGGTTTGGACAACGGGAGCTGTCCAAGACATACCTCTTGTCCACTGTCAAGAGATAAGTAAGCAATAGAAAGAATCATGGGAATGATTCATAAAAAATAAATAAATAAATAAAACAAAACATAGATAAATAATGACAGTTTAAAACTAAATCAATATGCAAGGATATTTTTCTTATGGACAAGACATAGGCTAGACAGTGGCATAAGAATCAGTAAAAATCAAAGAATAGACATCAATGATTTTTTGTGATTTTTATCTCTGAACTCCCAGGCCAGAATTCTTTCCACATCATTGTCTTTTGACAGAGCAGAATAAATGAAGAATGGAGGAATAACTGAATGAATGAATGAATGAATGAATGAATGAATGAATACATGAATAAATACATGAGCAAATGAAAAGCATTTCATTAGCTGCTCACTATGTGCCAAGCACTCTGCTAAGTTCTAGAGTTACAAATACAAAAGCAAGACTGCCCTACTCTTAAGTAACATACTTAGTTATAAGGGAAACAACACAAATAAGGAAGCGGGGCGACAGGGAAGGGAATTATGTACTGGGAAGTCACAAAGTTGGTGAGTGGAATCATAGCATAGTCAATTGCCACGCTCTTACCAGAGGAAACAGTGATGCTGGTTTTATTATAGAACACAGAAGAGGAAGAAGGATGGAGGGGCTGTGGGTGGGGAAGGGGAGGACAGACAGCAGTAGCACGTTAGAAAGTGACCAAGTAAAGAGCAGGCTAGAGGGTCTCAGGGAATGCTGAGCCCCAAGCCATTCCCTCTCGGGCACATTCCATTGTCCCAGAAGTCCTTTGGAAATAGGAAAGGGTAAAGCAAACATGCATTTATTAAGCTCCTAGTACTGGAGCCAGGCACATAGCACAAATATGCTAAACACTTTGCAAGTATTGTGTCATAGACAGGTGTCTTTGTACCAATACCAGGGATGAGGTCCAAGGTCCTGATTGCAGCACTTGCTGTCCAACGTGTCCCTAAATGTCCATGGAGAACCATGGTCTGCTGGGAAATCCTCAGGGTTTCCGTGAAGAGTTACCGGATATGAGGCCATGACTTGATGCTGGACGCAGGGAAGACGAATATTGTTTTAGGGACATTAATAATTGAGAGGTTGCTAGCAGTCTCTCCTAGCATTAAGAAATTGAAAATTAAGGCTAAGACACTACTTTAAGAAAATATCCTTGTGAATAATTCATAGAACTGAGGCCCTCTGTTATGGGAATCTAAAGATCTTCCCTGCCCCTAGGCCCTTTGCTAAAGTGGCTACGTGACTCTGAGGACCCTTGGATATTTGAAAGTATACTCTGTTCCCTAATAGGCTGAATGTGGTCACGTGGAGCCTGTGGCGCCAGGCTTGTTTTCCAGGAATGCCCGTGCCTTGTAGCTTTATGATTGGGCAGTGGGTCTAGAGGGCTGTGACATTCT
>JAQQSV010018472.1:0-11393 GCA_028646515.1 Pseudochirops corinnae | reverse complement strand
AAAAAAAAAAAAAAGAATAATTTTGTTTACAAAGTCTTCCTTGATCACCCTCTTCCCCACTACCCAAGTGAAAGGGAAATCTATCTCCTCACATTTTTCATAATATTCCCCTGGAACCTCTCTGACATTTCAGTCTTCTGTGTATTATCATAAGAGTTATGTGATTTTCTTTCCTGCAATTAGATTTTAAGCTCCTTGGCAGTTTTATATCTAGCACCCAGCACCTAACTGTGGTGTACATAGCAAGCTCTTTTGGGATATCAGTTGAATTGAAATATATCTAGAATACATAAAATGAAAATATTTTATCCTTTATAAAACAAATCATCCATCAGTACCTATGGATGGAAGAATGATGCATAAAACCAGGTTTATTACCAAAACTAGATACTATAAGTTTCATTTCCAGCATTTTCATTAACTCCCTTTGTGACCTATAAGAGAAAGTTTATCTCTCACTGTCTTAGCTTTACTATTTGGAAAATGTGATTATTATCCTCTGTTTCCCTCCCCCAGACAATAGGAATGATGAAAGAGTATTGGCAAAGTACTTTGAGGTTGACAACAGTTAGATTTAGGTTGCAGAAATAATTTCCTATGAGCTGAACAGGATTCCTCATTTCACAAAAAATACCTTTCTAAAAAGAAATGAGAATTTTTCAGGATGCTCCCAAACTAATGTTGAATTCCATGAAAGCCAAAAGTATAAAACTTCTGAGTAGTCTAACATTCCACATCATATTATATGAACTCTGAGAACAAACAAACAAAGCTGGTTTTATCATCAAGATGATATTATAGTATTATATTTAAAATAACTAATGTGTTTAATTTAAAGCAGAATCGTTCATTTCCCCCTTTCTTTTTTTCTGTAGATAAATACATTGTATTTCAATAAACCATTATAAATTCCACCATAGTTTTCTATTACATAATTTGATTGCTATAAAGATATTTTATATTTTAGTGTGTATATCTATATACGCAAATATATCTATACATGTATATGATGTAAAGATACATGTTTTGTTCATCTAGAAATCTCTGGAGCCAAGCCTCTAACTTCACCATAAGTTAATGCTCTTACAAGTTGAATTTTATAAATCATTGGTTATCTAATATATTAACATTCTAGAAACAGCAATATTCTAAAGATAAATATCTTTTGCCTTTCCTTCTCTCACTTTCTCTCTCTGTGTCTCTTTTTCTGTCTCTGTCTCTATCTCTCTTTTTCAGGCTATTCTTACAATGTTGCCCGGGATATTTACATCCTGTAATATTATTTGAAGGAGAAAATATTGCAAAATTTTTTTCATGACATTTTTCCAACTTAATTCACCTTCTCTAGAAATAAGCTTATTAGTTGATAATCCTTTTGTTTTCATTCACCTAAGTGTGAATACTGATTTGTAATACCCTATCTTATGTTTCCTCATGTTATTGTTTGCTTTCTAGCAGATTCCAAATTTAAATGGAAAAAATACAGGAAGAAAAGAAATTATGTTTAAATATATGTGTGTATGCAATCCTGTCTCTGTTATTTTATGTTCTTAAAACATCTAGACTCTTTACAAATAGTTAATATCAATAGAGCTATGTGTAATTAATCTAAGATTAAAATTCTTCCATTGTCCTCAGGATTCTTAGGGTTGGCATGAAATATAATACAAGATTTGCAACTGTGTTGTATTAAAAAAGCTGAATTGAGAAAATTTTTATAATAATTACTTTGGGGTAGGCACTGCAGAGAAATGCAAAAGAAACATAAGATGTTTGCTGTCCTCGAAGAGCTAATAACTTAATGAGGAACAGACACATGTCATAATAAGAAAACTAATAAGTTCAAAAATATGCAGAATCAGCCAGAAGAGTCATAGAATTCACTGAGGAGATTAATTTAGGCCAGATAAATCTATAGTAATTATTTTTTCATTTAAATTTATTTATTTACTTTCAGTTTACAATGTTTAGTTCCACAATCTCTTGAGTTTCAAATTTTCTCCCCCTCCCTCTTCCCTCTACCCTACATGGTGGCATGTAATCAAATTCAGGTTCTACAAATACATTCATGTTGAACATTAGTCATGTTGTAAAGAAGGATTATAACCAGTGGGGCGAACAATGAGAAAGAAGGGATGAAACAAAACAAACACAAACAAAAGAGAGCACATAGTTTGCTTCAATCTGCAGTCTTTGAAGTTCTTTCTCTGGAGGTGGATATCCCTTTCCATCATGAGACTTTTGCAGTTGTCTTCTAACCTTGTACTGCCTAGAGTAGCCCAGTCCATCAAAGTTAGTCATCACACGCATGATTTGTTTGTAATTGTATACAAAATTATCCCAGTTATGCTTTCCTCACTCAGCATCAGTTTATATAAATCTCTCCAAGTTGTTATGAAGTCCATCTGCTCCTAATTTCTTATAGCACAATAGTATTTCATTACATTCATATACCACAACTTGTTTAGTTATTCCCCAATTGATGGGTATCCCCTTAATTTCCACATCTTTGCCACCACAAATAGAGCTGCTATAAATATTTTTTACGTACAGGTCCTTTTACCACTTGTATAATTTCTTTGGGATACACCCTTAAAAGTGGTATTGCTGGGTCAAAGAGTATGCACTTCTTTACAGCCCATTTGGGCACAGGTCCAGTTTGCTCTCCAGAATGACTGAATCAGTTCATAACTCCACCAACAATGCATTAGTGCTTAAATTTTCTCACATCTTCTCTAGCATTTATCATTTTCTTGTTTTGTCATGTTAGCAAATTTGACCAGTGAGATGTGGTATCTCAGAGCTGTTCTGATTTGCATTTCTCTAATCAATAGTGATTTAGAGTATTTTTTCATACACATATAGATACCTTTAATTTTTTTCCTCTGAAAACTGTTCATATCCTTTGACCATTTATCATTTAGGGACTGATTTATGTTACAGATTTTGAAGCAATTCTCTGTATATTTTAGAAATGAGGCCTTTATCAGAAATACTGGTTGTAAAAATTCTTTCCCAATTTTCTTCTTCCCTCATAATCTTGGTTACATTGGCTTTATTTGTACAAGAACTTTTCATTTGACTGCAATCAAAATTATCTATTTTGCATTTTGTAATGCTCTCTAACTCGTTTGGTCATAAAATCTTCCCTTCTCCATTAATCTGGCAGGTAATCTATTTCTTGCTCTTCCAGGTTGCTTATAGTATCAGCCTTTATACTTAAGATCATGCACCCATTTGACCTTGATGTTGGTGTACAGTTTAAGATATTGATCTATATCCAGTTTCTTCCATACTATTTTCCAGTTTTCCCAGCAGTTTTTGTCAAGTAGCGAGTTCTTATCCCAGACACTGGGGTTTTTGGGTTTATCGAACAGTAGATTACTCTAGTCTTTGACGGTTGTGTCTCATGTACTTAATCTATTCCGCTGATCCACTACGCTATTCCTCAGCCATTAGCAAGTAGTTTTCATGACTGCTGCTTTACAACACAGATTAAAATCTGGCATGGCTAGGCCACCTTCCCTAGCATTTCTTTTTACTAATTTCCTTGTTCTTCTTCTCAATGGTACACGGCACATACACAAAATTTGACAATGTACTAGGGCATAAAAACCTCACAATTCAGTGCAGAAATGTAGAAATATTAAATGTGTCCTCAGATCTTGATGCAATAAAAATTATATATAATAAAGGACCATGAAAAGATAGACTTCAGTTAAAGTAAAAAAAAAGAAACAAATAGCAATCCTAATCTTTTGTTCTTCCAGATGAATTTTGTTACTGTTTTTTCTTATTCTATAAAATAATTTTTGGTAGATTGATCAGTATTGCATAAATATTTAAATTAATTTAGGTAAAAATTGTCTTTTTTATTATATTAGCTTGACCAAACCACAAGCAACTGATGTTTTTCTAATTATTTAGATCTGACTCCATTTGTGTGAAAAGCGTTTAGTAATTTTGTTCATATAAGTCCTGTGTTTGTTTTGTCAGGTAGACATACCAAAATTTATAATGTCTATATAAACCTTTTTTAATTAACTTTTGTTTATGTTTAGTTTACATCATTCATTTCCACAAGATTCTGAGTTACAAATTTTCTCCCTGTCTTTCCCCTGCCTACCACCCCAAAACAGTGATCCCACTATATAACACCTTCCCCAATCTGCTCTCTCCTATATCCTCCCCCTTCAGCCCTCTGACTTTCCAGAAGGGCAAGATGGATCTCCCTACCCCAGTGCCTGTATATCTTATTTCCCAAGTCCATGTAAATAATAATAATAACAACAAAAATAATTATTTTTATTATTACTATTATTATGTATTTTTAAAATTTGATTTTAGAACTTTAAATTCTAGATTCTTTCCCTGCCTCCCTCATCACCAACCCCCATTGGAAAGAAAAGCAATTCAATACAGGCTGTATATGTGTAGTTATGCAGAAGATTTCCACAATGGACATATTGTGAAACACTGAAAATATTTCCCTCCTTCCTCTCCTGTCCCCCACTTGTTCTGTTCTCTACTTTGTCCCTCTCCCTTTCCATAAGTGTATGCTTCTAACAACCCTCCCCCCACCCTGCCCTCCCCTCCATCATCCCCCCTCTTATCCCCTTATTCCTACTCTCCTATAGGGCAAGATACCCAATTTAGACTGCATGTCATTACTTCCCTAAGACAAATTCAAAGAGAGTAAGTTTAACACATTCCCTTTTAGCTTCCTGTTCTGCCACTCCATTGTAACAGTTAACACTTGCCTCTTCTGTATGAGATGATTAACTCCATTCTGTCTCTCCCTGTCTACTCTCCTTCTATTCCTATCCTGCCTCTCAATTTCACCTTTTAAAATATCACCCCTTCCTATTCAATTGATCCTGTGCCCTCTCTCTATATATACCTGTACACATATATACACAATCAGATATGTATTCATACACACACACACACACACACACACACACGCACACACACATATATATATATATACACATATCCTCCTATATAGACATATGTGTATGTATACATATATTTATACATTTATATTCCCTTCACCTATTCTCATACTGAGAAAAGTTTCATAAGTTACAAGTATCATTTTTCCATGGTGGCATGTAAATAGCTCAACTTTGAAAAGTTCCTTATGATTTCTTTTCCATGTTTACCTTCTCATACTTCTTGTATTTGAATGTCAAGTTTTCTATTCAGTTCTGGTTTTTTCATCAAGCATGCTTGAAAGTCTTCCACCTCATTGAATGACCATGATTTTACCATGAAACATTATACTCAATTTTGCTGGGTAGGTGATTCTTGGTTTTAATCCTAGCTCCCTTGATCTCTGGAATATTACTCCAATCCCTTCAATCCCTTAAAGTAGAAGCTGCTAGATCCTCTGTTATCCTGATTGTGTTTCCACAATATTCAAATTGTTTCTTCTTAGCAGCTTGTAATATTTGCTCCTTGATCTGGGAACTCCAGAACATGGCTCTAACATTCCTAGGAGTTTTCTTTCTGGGGATCTTTTTCATGAAGTGATTAGTGAATTCTTTCAAGTTCTATTTTGTCCTCTGGTTCTAAAACATCAGGGCAGTTTTCCTTGAGAATTGCTTGAAGGATGACTTTTAGGTTCTTTTTTTGATCATAGTTTTCAGGTATTCCAATAATTTTTAAATAATCTCTCCTGGATCTTTTTTCCGGGTCAGTGGTTTTTTCAACAAGATATTTCACATTGCCTTTTATTTTTTTCATTTGTTTGCATCTGTTTAATAGTATCTTGATTTTTCATAAAGTCATTCACTTCCATTTGCTCCATTCTAATTCTGAAGGAATTATTCTCTTCAGTGAGCTTTTGAGATTTTTTTTTTCCCCTCTGGCAAATTTGACTTTTTAAGGCATTCTTCTCCTCGTTAGCTTTTTGGGCCTCTTTTGCCATTTGAGTTGATCTATTTTTTAAGGTGCTATTTTCTTCAGTCAGGTTATTGACTCTCTTTTCATGATTTTCTTGCATCATTCTCATTTCTCTTCCTGATATTTCCTCCACTTTTCTTATTTGGTTTTCAAAATCCTTCTTAAGCTGATCTATGGCTTTTAGGAAATCTTCAGGTTGCTTGGAAGCTTTCAGTGAGGAACTTCTGACTGTGTTGCCTTCCTCCTGTTCCGTGCTTTGCTGCTTTTTGTCCCCCAAAAAAGGAATCTAAAGTTAGATTGCTATTCTTGCTTTGAATCCTTTGCTTGCTCATGTTGCCAGTCAATTACTTCCCCTCTTGGCTTTGTGGACCTCTACTTTCAGAGGGGAAAACTTTGTCCCAAATTGCTGGGGTTTTCACAGCTGCTGGACCTATTAGGAGGCCACCATCTCTGTAGCCTCTACCAGCTTTGGCTCACTGCTCAGACACCTCAGAACTACTACCCAAGACCACGATCCCAATGCAGGGAGCTGAAGGCAAGAGCACATAGCTTCTGAATGATTGCTTGGCCCCCCTGAAATCTGCAGGCTGGGAGCCCTGATACAGCCATGTGGAGGCAGCTGCAGTGCCACTGGTTCCACAGCTTCTGCTTCTGGGGCAGATGGCTGGACCCACTCCTCTCCTCCCACATTTACCCGAGTTCCACTGACCTTTCACATTGTTCTTACTTCTTATGGGTTGATAATTCTGGAAACTTCCACAGCTGCCAGTGATCCACTCTCCTGAATGCTCCAACAGTGGCTTGTCCTGGCCACCAAAGGGCTAAAGCCATGGATTCAGCTCCCAATGTGTTGTAATGAACCCTTCCCATTCACCTTCTGGGCTGCCTCAGTGAGATTTTTGTTTCTCTGTCATTTTGTGTGTTCTGGAGCTCTAAAATTTGTTTAGAGTCATATTTTATAGGTATATGAAGTGTTTATGTGGGGAGCTCACAGAGTTCTCCTTCTTCTATGCTGCCATCTTGACTCTGCCCCCTTTGAGACTTGACAGTAACTTTAAATGGGATTTCTCTTTCTATTTCTTGTTGGATTTCATTAGAAATATATAGGAAAACCCAAGACTTATATGAGTTTATTTTATATCCAGCAACTTTGCTAAATTTATTTATTATCACAACTAGTTTTTTTTTTACTTTATTCTCTAGAATTCTCTAAGTTTAAGATTCTCTAAGTATATAATCATATCATCTGCAAAGAGTGATAGCTTTGTCTCTTCTTTGCCTAATCTGATTCCTATTTCTTTTTTTTTTTTTGTTCTCATTGCTGCCACTAACATTTCTAGTACCACATTGAATAAGAGGGGTGATAGTGGACATCCTCATTTCACCGCCAATCTTATTGGAAATGCTTTTTGCTTATCCCCATTACATATAATACTTGCTGATGGTTTTGGATAGAAGCTACTTATTATTTTAAGGAAGACTTCTTTCTAATGTTTTTAATGGTAATGGGTGTTGTATTTTGCCAAAAGCCCTTTCTGCCTCTATTGAGGTAATTCTATGTTTTCTACTAGCTTTATTGTTGATATGATCATTTATACTGATAGTTTTCCTAATATTGAACCATCCTTGCATTCCTGCAATAAATGCTACTTGATCAAAGTGTATAATTCTTGTGATAAGTTGCTAGAGTCTTTTTGCTAATATTTTGTCTAAAATTTTTGCATCTATATTCATGAGGGAAATTGTTCTATAATTTTATTTCTGGCTTTTGCCTATTCCTGATTTAGGTATCAGTGCCATATTTGTGTCATAAAAAGAATTTGGTAGGACTCTTTCTCCAATTTTCCCCAAAAGTTTGTAGAGTATTGGAATCAATTTCTCTTTAAATATTTGTTAGAAATCATTTGTAAATCCATCTGGCCTTGGAGATTTTTTCCTAGAGAGTTCATTGATGACTTGTTCAACTTCTTTTTCTGAAATGGAGTAATTTAAGTATTTTACTTCCTCTTCAGTTAATCTGGGCAACTTATATTTTTGTAAATATTCATCTGTTTAACTAAGATTGTCAAATTTATGGGCATACAATTGGGCAAAGTAATTCTTAATTACTGTTTTAATTTCCTCTTCATTAGAGGTAGATTGACCCTTTTCATTTTTAATACTCACGATTTGCTTTTCTTCTTCCTTTTTTTCCACATTGACTAAAGGACTATCAATTTTATTTTTTTCCCCATAAAACCAGCTGTTAGTTTTATTTTTAATTCAATAGTTTCCTTAATTTATATTTTATTAATCTCTCATTTGGTTTTCAGTATTTCTAATTTAGTATTTAATTGGGAATTTTCAGTTTGTTCTTTTTCAGTGGAGCATCCAGTTCTTTGATCTCTTTTTTTTTCCCTCTATTTTGTTCATGTAAGCATTCAAAGATAAAAAAAATTCCCTCTAAGAACTGCTTTTGCTGCATCCCACAAGTTTCGTTATGTTACGTCACTATTGTCATTCTCTTGAATGAAATAACTGATGGTTTCTATAATTTCTTGTTTGACCCACTTATTCTTTTTCTTATTTCACTCCCCATGAACACCACTCTGCTTTCTTGCAAAGGTTAATAAATGTGATCTTTCTCTCACCAAATGTATGACAGGCTTTTCAGTTTTCCATGCCTTTAGGATACTTTACCTTGTGCCTAGTATCCACCACAATGTTTTGCATAGAATAGTCACTTAAGTTCATGCTCAATTGAATTGTTTCATTTTAATTTACAATTCAACATAATGTATACATATGTAACCTAGCAGTTCAAATAACTTTCCTAAGACACAGGTCCGAACATTTCAATTCCCTTCTCAAAAAGTTCCCTATTGACTCTGGGGGTAAAATCTAAACTTTACTATTTGACATTTCAAGTCATTCACATTCTGGCCCCAAGCCATCACCTGCTCATTCTTTAGGATTAAATTATTCAATTTCAAATTAGTTTTTAGTCTATCTTTCCACGGTCCTTTATTACATATAATTTTTATTGCATCTAGATCTGAGGAGGATGCATTTAATATTTCTGCATTTCTGCACTGAATTGTGAGGTTTTTAAGCCCTAGTACATGTTCAAATTTTGTGTATATTCCATGTACCACTGAGAAGAATGTATATTCCTTTTTCTCCAGTTTTATTCCAGTTTTCTCCAGAGGTCTAACATATCTAGCCTCTCTAAAATTCTATTGACCTTCTTAATTTCTTTCTTGTTCATTTTGAGGTTAGATTTATAAAGTTCAAAGAGGGGAAGTTTGAGGTCCCCCACTAGTATGCTTCTGCTATCTAGTCCTTCCTCTAACTTGCTTAACTCTTCTAGGATTTTGTATGCTATACCACTTGTTGCATATATATTTAGGAAAGATATTATTTCATTGTTAATGGTACTTTTAAGCAGGATGTAGTTTCCTTCCTTATCTCTTTGAATTAGATCAATTTTTGTTTTTGCTTCATCTGAGATTAGGATTGCTACCTCTGTTTTTTTTTTTTTTACTTTAACTGAAGAATAATATATTCTGCTCTAGCCTTTCACCTTTACTCTATGTGTTTCCTCCGTTTCAAATGTGTTTCTTGTAAACAGTATATTGTAAGATTATGGTTTTTAATCCAATCTGCTATCTGCCTGTTTTATGGGAGAGTTCATCCCATTCACATTCACAGTTATGTTAACTGTGTCCTTCCCTCCATTCTATTTCCTCTGCTATTTGTGCTTTTATTTCTCCATTCTCCTTTTCCCTCCTTATGAGTTTTCTTTTTGGAAGGCAGAGTCAAGATGGCAGCATAGAAGCAGGAGAACTCGGCAGCTCCCACCATAGCTACCTCAAATACCTATAAAATATGATTTGAAAAAAATTTTAGAGCTCCAGAACCCACAAAAGTACAGAAGAACACATCTCCCACTGGGGGCAGCCCAGTAGGTGGGATGGGAAGGGCTCATGGCAGAGTGCTGGGAGCCCAGCCCAGCCTGAAACTGTGGCTTAGCCCCAGAGTGGCCAGGACAAGCCACAGCTGGAGTACTCTGGACAGTGGGTCCAGATAGGACCCACTATAGGTAGGTGGAACTCAGCTAAATTTGGGAGAGAAAAGCAGGTCTGGAAAGCCAGCTACAGGGCAAAGCAGCAGAAGGAGCACAGCCACCTCCACGTGGCTGCTTCAGAGCCCTTGGCCTGTGGTTTGTAGGGGGGCCAAGCATTAACTCAGAGGCTAAGTGCTCTTGCCTTGAGCTGCCTGAATCCAGATCATGGTCTTGGGTTGTGGTCCTGAGGTGCATTTTCAGTGAACCAAAGAAAGTGGAGGCTGCAGAGACTATGCCTCCTAATAGCTCTAGCAGCTGCAAAAACCCCAGAGATTTGAGAAAAAGCTCTCCCCTCTGAAAGCAGAGTTCTACTGTGGCTCAAAATTCAAATTAATTAACTGGTAACATGAGTAGGCAAAGGAAGCAATCCAACTTTAGATTCCTTTTTTGGGGACAAAAAGGATCAAAGTAAGGAACAGGAGATAAACAACACAGTCAGAATTCCTGCACAAAAAGCTTCCAAGAAAAATGAATGCTGAGTACAGGCCATAGAGGAACTTAAGAAGGATTTTGAAAACCAAATAAGAGAAGTAGAGGAAAAATCAGGAACAGAAATGAGAATGATGCAAGAAAATCATGAAAACAGAGTCAACAACCTGATTGAAGAAACTAACACCTTAAAAAATAGCTTAACTGAAATGGTAAAAGAGGCCCAAAAAGCCAATGAGGAGAAGAATGTCTTAAAAATTTGAATTTGCCAGATGGAAAAAGAAACTCAAAAGTTTTCTGAAGAGAATAATTCCTTCAGAATTAGAGTGGAACAAATGGAAGCAAATGACTTTATGAGAAATCAAGATGCTATTAAACTGATCCACACAAATGAAAAAAAATAGAAGGCAATGTGAAATATCTCCTTGAAAAAACCGCTGACCTGGAAAATAGATGCAGGAGAGGCAATTTAAAAATTATTGGACTACCTGAAAGCCGTGATCAGAAAAAGAATCTAGAAATTATCCTTCAAGAAATTCTCAAGGAAAATTGCCCTGATATTTTTGAACCAGAGGGCAAAATAGAACTTGAAAGAATTCACCAATCACCTCTTGAAAAAAGACCCAAGATGAAAACTCCTGGGAATATTATAGCTAGATTTCAAAGTTCCCAGATCAAGGAGAAAATATAACAAGCTGCCATGAAGAAACCATTTGAATACTGTGGAAACACAAGCAGGATAACCCAGGATCTAGCAGCTTCTACATTAAGGGACCGAAGGGCCTAGAATATGATATTCTGAAAATCAAGGGAGCTAGGATTAACACCAAGAATCACCTACCCAGCAAAACTGAGTATAATTTTTCATGGGAAAATATAGTCATTCAATGAGATGGAGGACTTTCAAGCATTCTTGATGAATAAACCAGAACTGAATAGAAAACTTGACGTT
>JAQQSV010018471.1:0-11393 GCA_028646515.1 Pseudochirops corinnae | reverse complement strand
CAAATAGTTTGTAGAGTGTTGGAATCAATTGTTCTTTAAATGTTTGATAGAATTCACTAGTAAATCCATCTGTCCCCGGAGATTATTTTCCTAGGGAGTTTGCTGATGGATTGTTCAATTTCTTTTCTGAGATGGGGTTATTTAAGTAATTTACTTCCTCTTCAGTTAATCTGTGCAATTTATATTTTTATAAATGTTCATCCATTTCACTGAGACTGTCAAATTTATGTGCATACAATTGGGCAAAATAATTCCTAATTATTATTTATATTTCCTCTTCACTGGAAGTATATTAACCCTTTTCATTTTTGATACTCAAAATGTGGTTTTCTTCTTTTTTTAATGAACAAAGTTCCTGATTGTTTCTATATTTTCTTGTTTGACACTCTTTCTTTAGGATTAAATTATTTAGCTTCCAATCAGTTTTTAGTCTATCTTTCCATGGCCCTTTATTGCTTATGATTTTTATTGCATCATGATCTGAGAAGGCTACATTTAATATTTCTGTCTTTCTGCACTGAATTGTGAGGTCTGTATGCCCTAGTACATGGTCGATTATTGTGTATGTGCCATGTACCACTGAGAAGAAGGTATATTCCTTTTTATCCCCATTCCATTTTCTCCAGAGATCTATCATACCAAGCCTCTTTAAAATTCTATTCACCTTCTTAACTTCTCTCTTGTTTATTTTGAGGTTAGATTTATCAAGTTCAGAGAGGGGCAAATTGAGGTCCCTCACTAGTGTAGTTTTGCTATTTCTTCATCTAATTCCCTTAACTTCTCCTCTGAGAATCTGGATGCTATACCACTTGGTGCATATATGTTAAGTAATGCTATTGTTTCATTCTCAATGGTGCCTTTTATCAGGATATAGTTTCCTTCCTTATCTCTTTTAATTTGATCTATTTTTGCTTTTACTTTATCTGAGATAAAGATTGCTACCCCTGCTTTTTTTTTTTTACTTTAGCTGAAGCATAATATATTTTACTCCAGCCTTTTACCTTTACCCTGTGTTTATCCCTTTGTTTCACATATGTTTCTTGTAGACAACATATCGTAGGATCATGGTTTTCAATTCATTCTGCTATCCATCTTTGTTTTTTGGGAGAGTTCATCCCATTCACATTCACAGTTGTGATTATTATCTGTGTCTTTTCCTGCATCCTATTCCCTCCCCTGTTTATGTTTTTGTTTCTTCCTTCTTTCTTCCCCTGCTTGAGAGTTTTCCTTTTGACCACTCCCTCCCTCAGTATTCCCTCCTCTGACCTCCCCTCTTTAACTACCCTTTCCCCTTACTACTATTTCCTTCCCTGCTAACCAAAACCCTTTTAATCTCCCTGTTGCCCCTCCTACTGCCTGTAGGGTACAATGGATTTTTATACTTAATTGACTATGTTATTCCCTCTTTCAACCCACCTGGGCTAGTAATCTGCCATGTTCCATCTTCCAGTGGATTCTGTCCTATTACCACATTTATTTTTATCAATTTCCTAACCAATAGATTATTTCTTATTCTTTACTACTACAAAATCTGTTTCAATAAATATTTTATTTTATATGGGACCTTTCTTTCTTTTTTTCTATTGACTTCCTTGGAGGATATGGTCAGAAGTGAAAACTGCATGAAAGGGTATAGACATTTAGGGTACCTTCTTCAAATGATTCCAAATTACCTTCTAGAGTGGTAGGACCAATTCACAGCTCTACCAAAAATTTGTTAGTTTGTCTTTCTTCAATCTCTCCAACATCTACTATACCCATCTTTCACTATCTTTGCCAAATTACTGAGCATGAGACCAAACCTCAGAAATGTAATTATTTGCATTCACTTATTAGTAGTGATTTGTGTCATTCTTCTTTATGACCAGGAATAGTTTGCAATTCTTTTGAGAATCATTCATTCTTCCCCTTTGACCACTTATCTATTGCTTAATGGATTTTGGTTAGCTGTCTATTTTTATTGGAAAATCCCCATTGGAGATAGTTGTTTCAAATACTTTTCCTACTCACCCACTTCCCTTTTTATCCTAGTTGCCTTAATTTTGCTCATTTCTAAGCTTTATAATTTAATGTAACCAAAGTTATCTATGTCTTTCTTGTAAAATTTATACTATCTTCATAGATATATCTTTGGAAAGCTCATAATCTGCCTCTCCTGTAATTTTTTGTAGTATGATCTTTCATATTCAGGTCACATCTGCTTTGAATTCATTGTGCTATATAGTTAAGGATGCTGGCCTAAACTTAATTTCTTCTAGATTTCTTACCAATTTTCCTACAAATTTTTTGTGAAATAGGTAGTTCTTTCCTAAGTAATTGATTTTTAGGGGTTTATCAAATGATGTGTTATTGAGTTCAGTTATTTCTGATTCTTCCTTGTTTAGTCTATTCCAATGACCTACTTTACTGATTTTTGAGGAGTGCAAAATAGTTACAAAGATCGTTGATTTACAATATAGTTTGAGGTCTAGATGGGCTAGTCTCCTTTCATTCCTACTTTTTTTCTCACTCACTCTTTCCATTAATATTCTATATCTTTTGTTCCTCTACACGAACACTCTGTTTTTGCTATTTCTGCTTTCGTAGCTTCTAATTAATAGCTTGTCATATAATCATAGTAAGATTTATGTAGAAGTTTAAGGTTTGCAAAACATTTTTTCACATATTATCTCATATGATCTTCAAAGAGAACCTATGTTTATTGTAATTATTCCCATTATATAGATGACAAAACTGACACTAAGAGAGATTTAGTACCTTGCTATTAATTTCTGAAACATAATTTGAATTCAAATCTTCCTGACTTCAAGTCCAGCACTCTATTTATTATATCATCTAACCTTACTCCAGAGCAAGTTTATCTCTCAGAAATGATGTGAGATCTCTAAGAGCCTTTTGTGTAAACTGATCACTTGGCAATATAGAGATCCTCTAAAATTTGCATGAATTTTATATTGCATATGCATACATATGCTATACTGGCTATATTGAAAATTATTTGAAAATGTGAATACTGCAATTTAAATGTTAAATAAATTGAGCTAGTGAGGGTTATTCTGATTTTCAATAATAACATCAGCAAGAAGGCTAGGAGGTGATAGGTTTCTATGAATACATAAGATACTTTTCTATAGTTCATGACAATAGAAGTTTATTTGAGAAAAAAGTCATGTTTTTCCTTATATAATTAATGTGCTTTATACATAATACAAGAATATAATGACAACCTTGCTTCTATGAATATCTGGATTCTACTGGATTATCTCATTACAGGGAAACATTATAGCAAACAGAGACAGAATATTGATTCTTGCTTACTTATTCTTATGATTTCATTTTACAAATGAATATTATTAGAATAAATCATCTCAGCTCTGTAACATATTCCAAATCACTGTGTGTGGCACAGTGTTAATGAGGCAACCAAGGCCCTGCACTTAATTTCTGTTGGTCATTTTATATTGCTCCTTTCCATGGCCACAAGCTGCCCTCCCCACCTGGGCAAATATCTTTTAAAAAAAGAGGGTCACAAAAGGGATGGGTCAGTGCTAATCTATTTTACAGGTCAGCCTTGCTCTTGGTGAGTCAGCAGTATATACTTCACAAAGGAAGGGCAGCATTTTGATTCCAAACCTGGCTTTTCCTCAATATTCAATTGACAATATTACCTATAGTTTTTATTTTTATTTTTTCAATTGGGAACAGATGTCCATATTCCACTTACACATGTGTATGAGCACATACAAGTCATTTGGTGCTAAAATCAAATAAAGCTTATGTCAAAAAGAGTCTGGTTGCTATTTTTATATAAATGATTTTTATTGTGCATATGATTATTAGACATAAATAGTAAGCAGTTTAGAAAAATAGCATTGATTGTGCCCTTTTACACAGACAGCACCATCATGCTTATCTCTCCTTATTGTGTCTTTCCTATGTAGTTGAAAGGAAGCTTGTCGTGATGTAAAACATAATGAGCTCTGAGTCAGAGAATCAGTTTCAAACCATATCTTACAATTATTACCATTGAGATGTCACTCAGCCTCTTTGAGTTGATTTCCTTATCTATAAAATGGGGTTAATAATATTTGTATTACCTATCTCATTGGGTTGTTAGGAGGAAGCACTTAATAAGCATTAAAATGCTATGAGTAATTATTGCCCAGTTCTTATGAAAACTAATAATAATTACATATTTTTATTATTTTCTCTAGAATGGTGAGGATATTTTTTATGTTACTCAGCTCCCTAGATGAAAATGATCTTAGAGAAAATTAAATGGTAGGAGACTTTAAAACTAACCAGGGAATTACAGTGAATTAATCATCTGGATGCCCCAGTAAAGTTCTATTTAAATGAAATAATGTACGTGAAATAATTTATAAACCTTAGATGGCTATAGAGATGTTCCCTATTGTCCTCATTTTCACTCTAATGTGCCATTTTGATGTGGTGGTGAACCAGGGTTCTCATGAGCAATGATTTGTTTGGACCCCTACTCTACTCTAATCAGTATCACTCAGTTTGATATTTTACATAAATCACACAGGGTAATTAGATAAGGTAGGTTCTTATAGTAGGTCTTTATAAACTTTAATGTATCATCCACTACTTGTTTACCAGTTATGAAGATTACTTGTACAACCACAAGAATGCTGACAAAGATATCCGTATCCTGTTTTACTCAAATTCCATGTCCAAACTCAGCATGGATATGATGCCTTGATACTTTGGAAAGTTCCCCAACTTATTTTTGTATCTCTGGACCATTGTATCTTACCCAGCACGAGCAAGTGAACAGCTTATTACCATCTTATGACCACTAAGTCAGTGGAGAGGCCTCATACTTCACCCAACCTGTGACAACCCCTTCCCACTGATGTGTTATTTTTGGCCCTCAAGAGCAAGGTCTATCAACTGATGAGATTCTGTATTTCCTATTTTGCATATTTTGGTACCAAAACCTATAAAACAAGGTCCTACAAGAAAGGGACATGTCAGATCATGAAGATCTGAGATCCACTTCATTAGAGGGGACCATGGACCCTTTAATAAACTGTCACTGGCTCATAACTTTGCCTCAGTCTTATTTATTGCAGATTGGACAATTTTTTTTTTGTTTTGCTTTTTTGGAGGGGGAAGCAGGGTAATTGGGGTTAAGTGACTTGCCCAAGGTCACAAGGTTAGTAAGTGTTAAGTGTCTGAGGTCAGATTTGGACTCAGGTCCTTCTGACTCCAGGGCCAGTGGTCTATTCACTGTGCCAACTGCTGTGGAAATGTTTTGCATTAACTACACATGTACAACCTATATTGAATTGCATGTCCTCCCAGTGGGGGTAGGTAAGGAGGGAAGAAGGGAAAAAATCTGGAAATCAATGTTTTAAAAACAAATGTTAAAAAAGTTGTTTTTTACATGTAACTTAAAATAAGATATACAGGCACAGGGGTACAGAAATCCATCTTACCCTGCTAGAAAGTTAGGTGTGGGGTGAGGGAGTATATAAAAGAGAACAGATTGGGGGAAGGAGTATTCAGTAGGCTCACAATCTTTGGGTCAGGGGTAGGGGAAAGACAGGGAGAAAATTTGTAACTCAAAATCTTGAATGTTGAAAACTAAAAATAAATAAATTGGAAAAAATAAAAAATGAATACTCACAGAGATATATTTTAATATTTTTTTTCAAATTGAATTTTGGTTTTTTTTGGTATCAAAACTTTGCCTTCTCTCTCTGCCACATTTCTACATACCACTTAATTGAAGAAGAAAGGGGTAAAACATTACAAGTGTCTGAAGTTAACTAAAACAGTTTCCTAAATTTATTTTCAAAAATATTGCATATCTGACTTCATAGAGAAGATTTCTTCATTAAGGATTCCTCATCAAAAGCACGTACGTGTGTGTGTGTGTGTGTGTGTATCTATATAAGATATAAATGTGTATGTGTGTGTGTGTGTGTATATATCTATATCTATTTATCTATATCTACATATCTATCTATACCTTTAACTATCTCTATCTATCTACATATCTATCTATATCTGTATTTCTATATCCATATCTATCTATCTATCTATCTATCTATCTATTTATCTAGTCTGTTCTCTGAGGCTATCAATTCTCTGTCAGGAGATAGGTAATATATTTCACCATGTCTATAGAGACATGATTTAAAGCATCTTCTCCTTGTTATTGTCCTGATCCACTACCTGGAAATATGATGAACAATAACAGTAACCAGACAAAGAATGGGACATCCTTGAGCTAGTGCTCTGAGGTTGAACTAACCACAAATTGGGGGTGGGTGGGAGGCAGTTCAATAGCCTGGGACTGTAGAAAAAAAGACAGAGAAATGAAAATTTAAACAATTTCCCTATCTATCCCTCAATCTCTATCCCTGTTCTTATTTTTGATGACTTTACTATTTAAGTTAATGACTCTTTGAACACTCTGTCTTCTTGTTTGTCAATATCCTCAACTCTCATGACTTCCATGTATAATGTATCTCAGCCACTTCTATATCAGGTTATCCCTTAGCTGTCACTGTCACCCCAAATTGGTCCTTTTCCAAAGTGGTTCATCTTGAATGGACCCTGAATTCCTAACTCCAAATTTCAGTGCTTTTATGCATACCTTTCTCTTTACTAGCTTACATACTCTTTGAAAGCAGTATCTGTCTTGTGCCAGAGGTGGGGAGCCTGTGGTCTCAAAGCCACTTGTAGTCCTGTAGGTCCTTAAGTGTAGTCTTTGAATCCAAACTTCACAGAACAAATCTCCTTAATAAAAGAATTTGTTTTGTAAAACTTGGACTCAGTCAAAAGGCTACATTTGAGGACCTAGAAGGCCACATGTTTCTGTCTCTCTCTCTGTACCTAGCACAATTGGTAACTAATAAGCATTTGTCAAATTAAAACAAACTCAATCTACTCTTTCAAAATATTTTAGATTGTCTATCCTAGTATTTTTAAGATAGATATGTTTTTAAAAGGAGATGAGTAATAGTTATGATATGTAATGCTTTTGTGGTAGGAGTGACATCCCTAAACCCCTTCCTCCATGGAGGTTAGATTGTTTGGTTTGTTCATTTGTCCTGAAAGGAAACAAAGCTATCTTTGGAACTTGATTGACTCAGGGGGCAAAGGTTCAAGCTGCATCTCTCTTGATGTAGCTTCCAGGTACTTTTATTCTTATTGATGTGACTTTTTCATCATCTGAAATCACTAAAACTCCCACCACATGAAGTCCAGACTAGCAAATGTCCCATGTCACTACACCTTTCCCCGGTATTTCCCTTTGGAAGAATAACTGGGGCTGATGTCTATCTGAGATAAGTGTGAAGAGTATCCTCATTAAATATCTTCTCTATTCCATGGTTAAGTATATCCCCTTTCCTTAACCTTTAAATGATTTATAAGAATTTAATTCTGATCTTGACCTAGTAGGGTAACAGCTTGAGTCTGGCCTGTCCCTAATAGCTTCCTTTCTTTTTCTTTTCCTTTCCCTTGTTTTTCTTTTCTTTCAGCTTATGTATGATTTCATTGTCATGAGACATTCCTAATGAAGAAACATTCTCTACTAAGAAAGATCTGCAATAGTTCTGAAACTTGTAGCCTTAGAGTATTGCCTGTGGGCACTGATAGGTTCCTTAGCTTATCTAGTCATTTCTTTTCCTCTTATATTTCTGTAAAAATATTTACCGCAAAAACGACAATCAACAAATTGGGGGGGGCGGAGCCAAGATGGCAGGGTAGAAGCAGGAAAACTCCTCAGCTCCCCCCATAACCACTTCAAATATGTATAAAATATGACTCTAAACAAATTTTAGAGCTCCAGAACCTGCAAAAGTAAAACAAAGCTCCCACTGAAGGCAGCCTGGCAGGCGGGACAGGAAGGATTCATGGAAGTTCCCTGAGAGCCAAAACAAGCCTGGCCTCAAACCATGGCTTAGACCCAGGGCAGCCAGGACAAGCTGCAGCTGGATCTTTCAGGAGAGTGGATCACTAGAAGCTGTGGCAGTTTCCAGAATTATCAACCCATTAGAAAAAGTGAAAGGTCAGTGGAACTCAGCTAAATTTAGGGGAGAAAAGTGGGTGTGGCTGTCTGTCTCCAGGGCAAGAAAGCAGCAGAAGCAGCAACCCTATAGCTGCCTAAACATGGCTGTTTTCAGACTTCCTGACCTGCAGATTGAAGGGGGGACCAAGTGATCATTCAGAGGCTAAGTGCTCTTGCCTTAAGCTGCGTGGATTGGGATCATGGTCTTGGTGGTGGTCCTGAGGTGTGTTTTCAGTGAGCCAAAGCTGGTGGGGGCTGCAGAGGCCTCCTAATAGCTCCAGCAGCTGCAAAAGCCCCAGTAATTTGGGACAAAGCTCTCCCCTCTGGAAGCAGAGTTCCACAGAGCTAAAAGGTCAAGTAATTGACTGCAATATGAGCAGACAAAGGAAGTAAAGTAAGAACAGCAATCCAAGTTTAGATTCCTTTTTGGGGGACAAAAAGGAACAAAGCATGGAGAGGGAAGAAGACAACAGTCAGAACTCCTGTACCAAAAGCTTCCAAGAAAAATATAGACTGCTTACAAGCCATAGAGGAGCTTAAGAAGTATTTTGAAAACCAAATAAGAGAAGTGGAGGAAAAATTGGGAAGAGAAAATGAGAATGATGCAAGAAAATTATGAAAAGAGAGTCAACAACCTGAATGAAGGAAACAACACTTTAAAAAATAGACTATCCCAAGTGGCAAAAGAGGTTCCAAAAAGCCAATGAGGTGAAGAATGCTTTAAAAAGTTGAATTTGCCATTTGGAAAAAGAATCTCAAAAATTTTTTGAAGAAAGTAGTTCTTTCAGAATTAGAGTGGAGCAAATGGAAGCAAATGACTTTATGAGAAATCAAGATACTATTAAACAGATCGAAACAAATGAAAAATAGAAAGCAATGTCAAATATCTCATTGAAAAAACCCACTGACCTGGAAAATAGATCCAGGAAAGACAATTTAAAAATTATTGAACTGCCTGAAAGTCATGATCAGAAAAAGAACCTAGAAAGCATCCTTCAAGAAATTCTCAAGGAAAATTGCACTGAAATTTTAGAACCAGAGGGTAAAATAGAAATTGAAAGAATTCACTAATCACCCCTTGAAAAAGATCCCCAAAAGAAAACTCCTAGGAATGTTATAGCCAGGTTCTGGAGTTCCCAGATCAAGGAGAAAATATTACAAGCTACCAAGAAGAAACAATTTGAATACTGTGGAAACACAATCAGGATAACCCAGGATCTAGCAGCTTCTACATTAAGGGATCGAAGGGCCTGGACTATGATATTCTGGAGATCAGTGGAGTTAGGATTAAAACCAAGAATCACCTACACAGCAAAATTGAATATAATGTTCCAGGGGAAAATGTGGTCATTCAATGAGCTGGAGAACTTTCAAGCATTTTTGCTGGAAAAAAAAACAGAACTAAATAGAAAATTTGACATTTAAATTCAAGAAGCATGAGAAGGTAAACATGGAAAAGAAATCATAAGGAACTTATCAAAGTTGAACTATTTACATGCCAACATGAAAGGGTGAAGGGAATATAAATGTATTTATATATGTATACATACACATATGTTTATATAGGAGGGTATATAAGTATGTGACTACATATGTGAGTATGTGTATATATGTGGACATAGACAGAGGGCACAGGATCAATTGAATAGTAAGGGACTATATTTTAAAAGGTGCAGTTGAGATGTGGGAAAGGGATAGAAGGAGAAGAGACAGGGAGAGTCAGAATGGGGTTAATCATCTCATATAGAAGAAGCAAGGGATAACTGTTACAATGGAGTGGAAGAATAGGAAGGCAAAAGGGAATGGGTCACCCTTACTCTCATTGAATTTGGCTTAGGAAAGGAATGACATACACTCTAATTGGGTATCTTGCCCTATAGGAGAGTAGGGGGGATGGGGATGAGGGGGTATGATGGAGGGGAGGGTAGGTTGGGGGGAGGAGGGTTATTAGAAGCACTCACTTCAGTAAAGGGACAGGGACAAAGTAGAGAATAGAACAAGTGGGGTGTGGGATAGGAAGGAGGGAAATATAGTCAGTCTTTCACAATATGTCCATTGTGGAGATGTTCTGAGTAACTGAACATATACAGCCTGTACTGAATTGCTTGTCTTTCCAGTGGAGGTGGGTGATGAGGGAGGTAGGGAAAGAATCTAGTATTTAAAGTTCTAAAATCAAATGCTAAATATATATATTTATAATTATTATTTATATGTAACTGGGAACTAAGATATACAGGCACTGAGGTAAGGAGATCCATCTTACCCTACTGGAAAGTCAGAATGGTCATGGGGGAGGATATAGCAGACAGCAGTTTGGGGGAGGAGGTAAGCATGGGATCGCTGTTTTGGGGTGGTGGGTAGGAGAAAGATGGGGAGAAAATCTGTAACTCAAAATTTCCTGGAAATGAATGATGTAAACTAAAAATAAACAAAAGTTATTAAAAACCACAATCATACAATATGCTGCGTACAAAAAACACATTTGAAACTAGGGGGTACACACAGGGTAAAGGTAAAAGGCTGGAGTAAAAAATATTATGTTTCAGCTAAAGTAAAAAAAAAAAAGAGGGGTAGCAATCCTCATCTCAGATGAAGCAAAAGCAAAAATAGATCTCATTAAAAGAGATAAGTAAGGAAACTATATCCTGATAAAAGACACCATCAATAATGAAGAAATATCATTACTTAACATATATGCACCAAGCAGTATAGAATCCAGATTCCTAGAGGAGAACTAAAGGGAATTAAAGGAGGAAATAGATGGCAAAACTATGTTAATGGGGCACCTCAATCTGCCCCTCTCTGAACATGATATATATAACCTCAAAGTAAACAATAAAGAATTTAAGGAGGTCAATAGAATTTTAGAGAGTCTAGATATGATAGATCTCTGGAGAAAATTGGATGGGGATAAAAAGGAATATACTTTCTTCTCAGTGGTATGTGGCACATACACAAAAATAAACCATGTACTAGGGCATAAAAACCTTACAATTCAGTGCAGAAAGTCAAAAATATTAAATGCATCCTTCTCAGATCATGATGCAATAATAATCATAAGCAATAAAGGGCCATGGAAAGATAGACCAAAACTAATTGGAAACTAAGTGATTTAATCCTATAGAATGAGTGAGTCAATCAAGAAATTACAGAAACAATCCATAACTTCATTCAAGAGAATGACAATAATAAGACAACATACTAAAACTTGTGAGATGCAGCAAAGGCAGTTCTTGAGGGAAGTTTTATATCTCTGAAGTTTTATATACTTGAATAAATTAGAGAAAATAAAATTAAACAAATTGGGCATGAAGTTGAAAAAGCTAGAAAAAGAACAAATTTA
>JAQQSV010018470.1:0-11393 GCA_028646515.1 Pseudochirops corinnae | reverse complement strand
ATTGACCTGGGAACTCTGAAATTTGGCGATAATATTCCCAGGAGTTTTCTTTTTGGGATCTTTTTCAAGAGATGATCAGTGGATTCTTTCATTTTCTATTTTACCCTCTGGTTCTAGAATATCAGGACAGTTTTCCTTGATAATTTCTTGAAAGATGATGTCTAGGCTCTTTTTTTTATCATGGCTTTCAAGTAGTCCAATAATTTCAAAATTATCTCTCCTGGATCTATTTTCCAGGTCAGTGCTTTTCCAGTGAGATATTTCACATTGCCTCCTACTTTTTCATTCTCTTGGATCTGTTTTATAATATCTTGATTTCTCATAAAGTCATCAGCTTCCATTGGTTCCAATCTAATTTTGAAGGAATTATTTTCTTCAATGAGCTTTTGAACTTCCTTTTCCATCTGGACAATTCTGATTTTTAAGGCACTTTTCTCCTCATTGGCTTTTTGGACCTCTTTTGCCATTTGACTTAGTCTATTTTTTTAAGATTTTATTTTTTTCAGTATTTTTGTGTTATCCTTTAGCAAGATATTGACTCATTTTTCACGATTTTCTTGCATCACTCTCATTTCCTTTCCCAATTTTTCCTCTGCTTCTCTTACTTGACTTTCCAAATCCTTCTTGAGCTCTTCCATGGCCTGCAATCAATTCATATTTTTCTTAGAGGCTTTTGATGCAGGAGTTTTGACTTTGTTGTCTTCTTCTGGTTCTATGTTTTGATCTTCTTTGTTGCCAAAGAATGATTCTATAGTCTGATTTCTCTTCCTCTGTTTCCTCATTTTGCCAAACAATTACTTGACTTTTGTGCTCCTTGCCACAGTAGAACTCTGCTTCCAGAGTGGAGAATTCTGCTTCTCAAATTTCTGGGGTTTTTTACAGCTGTTGTTGGAGCTTCTTCTAGGCACCTGCCTCAACTATGAGTAGGACTGACTCTCCACAGCCTCAAAAAGCTCCACCACACCAGTACTCCTAACCCCAGGCCACCACCCAAGACAGCAACCCTGATCCAAGCAGGGCAAAGCAAGAGAATCCTGCCTCAGTGCCAGCAAAGAGATTCCTGCAATTGCCCTTTGGTTAGTCACTTGGTCTCCCCTCTATCTATGGGCCTGGAGCCCCAGAAGCAGCTGTTGCTGCTGTTACTGCTGTTGTCACCACAGCCACCACCTCTGCCACCTCAGGAACAGGGGCTGGACAGTTCTCTTCTCTCATCCAGGTCCAACAGAGTTTCCCCCACTGACCTTTTACTTTCTTTTTGCCATTTATGGGTTGAGAAGTCTGGAAACTGGCTCAGCTGCCAGTGATTCAGTCCCCTGAGGTCTGCTTCACAGGTCTGTGCTGGTGGGCCTACATGGGACTGTGTTCCACTCCCAGCCTAGTGTGATAGACTCTTCCTTTCAGCTTGCCAGGCTGACTTCAGCTGGAGGTGTATTTCACTCTGTCATTTTGTGGGTTCTGTAGCTCTAAAATTTGTTTAGAGTCATTTTTATAGGTTTTAGAGGTAATTGGGGACACGTTCAGGTAAGTTCCTGCTTTTACTCCTCCATCTTGGCTCTGCCTCCCCAATAAACTGATTTTATAGATGAGGAAACAGTAGGTTAAAAAGCATGTATTAAGTGCCTACTATGTGCCAGGCACTATGCGAAGTAAGTGCTGGGAATACAAAAAGAGGCAAAAGATAGCCCATGTCCTCAGCTTATATTCTATGAAAAAAGAATCAAAAATATTAAGTTGTCTATTCAGGATCACATAGGGGAAAAAAAATCATAGAGTTGGTATTTGAACCCAGATTTTCTGACACCAAATGCAGTGTCCTTTTCATTCCACCATGCAGTCCCCTGCTCTTCTTAGTCCTTTTCTGGTAGTGTGGTCTGGGACAGATGATTTACCTACACTGAGCGTGAGTTTCCTCATCTGGAAAATGAGGATAATGATGTTTGAGCCTGCTTCAGTAGGCTATTGTGAGGAATAAATTAGATGACACATATAATTATATCATTACTGTTGCTTCTGTCAATTTCCAGTATTTCAAAGCTAAATACTACAGTTAGGACAATAGGTATTCATCATCCACTTACTTTTTCTCGTGTGGATAGTTAGATCAAAGTATTTTATATGATTATGGATCTGATTTAGGTATGGAATGAAAATGATAAAAATGTTCTTTCTCAGTGCTTGTCATGTGAACACCACTTAGCATTTTTAAAATACTGCTTATAAAAATCATTTCTTAAGACACAGTGAATAGAGCACCGACCCTGGAGTGAGGAGGACCTGAATTCAAATGCGGCCTCAGGACACTTAACACACTATCTGTGTGACCTTGGGCAAGTCACTTACCCCAATTGCCCTGTCTTCCCCACTCCAAAAAGGCAAAAAAAAGACTATTCCCTTTCAGGAAATTGAACATTTCCCATATTGTCTTCCCTGTCAAACAGTCATGACTATTTGTGGTCTTTCAGCTGCAGTAGACATTAAGCAATTTAAAGAAAACAAGGATGCATTGGCATTATCTGTTGAGCTTAATAAGGCATCTCCTTGTTGCAAAACTATGGACAATAACAAATACTTTGAACAATATTATAAAGCAACAACCATCAAAATTACTTGGTACTGGCTAAGTAATAGAGTGGTGGATCAGTGGAATAGGTTAGGTACACCAGACACAGTAGTCAATGACTATAGTAATCTACTATTTGATAAACCCAAAGACTCAAACTTCTGGGATGAGAACTCACTATTTGACAAAAACTGCTGGGAAAACTGGAAAACAGTATTGCAGAGATTAGGCCTAGACCAACATCTTATACCATATACCAAGAAAAGGTCAAAATGGGTGCAAGATTTAGACTTAAAGGGTGAAACTATAAGCATATTATTAGAGGAAGGAGTATTTTATCTGTCAGATCTATGCAGAAGGGAAGAATTTATGACCAAATAATAGATAGAAAATATTATGAAATGCAAAATGGATAATTTTGATTACATTAAATTAGAAAGATTTTGCACAAAGAAAGCCAATGCAACCAAGATTAGAAGGAAAGCAGAAAACAAGGAAAGCATTTTTACAAACAGTGTCTCTGATAAAGGCCTCATTTCTAAACTATATAGAGAACTTAGTCAAATCTATAAGAATACATGCCATTCACCAATTAAGAAATGGCAAAAAGATATGAACAGGCAGTTTTCAGAGGAAGAAATTAAAGCTATCTATAGTCATATGAAAAAACACTCTACATCCCTATTGATTAGAGAAATGAAAATTTAAACAACTCTGAGCTACCATATCACACCTACCAAATGGGCCAGCAAGACAAAATAAGAAAGTGATCAATGTTGGAGAAGATGTGGGAAAATTACATAATGTATTGTTGATGAAGTTGTGAACTGATCCAACCATTCTAGAAAACAATTTGGAACTATGCCCAAAGAGCTATAAAACTGTGCATACCCTTTGATCCAGTGATACCACTACTAGTTCTATATCCCAAAGAGACCATAAAAAAGGTAAAAGGACTCACATGTACAAAAATATGCATATCAGCTCTTTTTGTGGTGGCCAAGAATTAGAAATTAAGGGGATGCCTATCAATTGGAGAATGAATGGGCAAGTTGTGTTATAAGAAATGGTGAGGAGTTGGACTTCAGAAAAACCTGAAAAGACTTGCATGAGCTGATGTTGAGTGAAGTGTGCAGAACCAAGAAAACACTGTACACAGTAATAGCAACATTGTACAATTACTGACGTTGTTAGACTTAGCTCTTCCAAGAAATGCAATGATCTAATACAATTCCAAAAGATTCATGATAAAAAATGCTATCCGCATCCAGAGAAAGAAATATGGGGTTCAAATGTAGATTGAAGCACACTATTTTCCCTTGTTTATTGTTGTTGTTCTTTTTTTCCTTTCTCATGCTTTATTCTGTTGTTCTAATTCTTCTTTCACAACGTAACTAATAGGGAAATGTTTAATATGATCATACATATATAGCCTATATCATATTGTATGCCATCTTGGAGAGGGGGACTGGAGGGAGGGGGGAAATTTAGAACTCAAAATCTTATAGGGGTAGCTAGGTGGCACAGTAAATAGAGTACCAGCCTGGAGTCAGGACTACCTGAATTCAAATCTGGCCTCAGAGACTTGACACTTAACTAGCTGTGTGACCTCGGGCAAGTCACTTAACCCCAATCACCTTACCTTCCCCTTTCCAAAAACAAAAAGTTTTAAAAAATGTTATAAAAGTAAATGTTTAAAACTAAAATTAAATAAATGAATTTTTAAGAAAAGAAACAGAAAAATAAAACAAATATTTTCAGACTTTACTTGTGCTCATCCTGTACTAGTCAAGTTGTGACGTTAAGTAAAATATATGAACCTTGAGGGCAGTGATTGGTTTGTGTTTGTATGCTTGATGCCTTGTACGTGGTAGTCACTTAGTAAATATTTGATGAGTTGGTTTGGATTCTGGTTGTGCCAGAGAAATACGCACTCAGCTCAGATAAGCCTCCTACAACTTTCTAGTTGTTAGTGTTCTCCCTCATACATCCCCAAAGTTTCTTTGTGAGGCAGCTGAGTGGTGCAATGGCTAGAGCACTGGGCCTAGGGTCAGGAAGACTTGATTTCAAATATGGCCTCAGATACTTACTAGCTGTCTAACCCTGGCAACTCATTTAACTTTTGTCTGCCTCAGTTTCCTGTGATTGGGGATAATAATCTCTGCCCCTGTTTGTTTGTAAATTGAGGGTGATAATAGCAACTACTTACTAGAGTTGTTTTGAGGATCTAATAAGATGGTATTTGTAAAATGCTTAGCATATATGCACTTATGTATTTAATAAATCCTTCTTTCTCCTTCCTTCTTTCCTTCCTTCCTTCCCTTCCTTCCTTCCTTCCTTCCTTCCTTCCTTCCTTCCTTCCTTCCTTCGCTTCCTTTGCTTTATGTTTTGGCAGTGAATGCAGTTGTGAATAATGAGACAGGAAGTAAGATGGGCTTTTTTGCTTTACATTTTTACTGTTGAAACACTTATAAAAAAGAGATCAGCACCATAATGTTCATGGTAGAAAAGCTTTTGCAGCTGGAGACAGTAAACTAAGGTCTGAATCCTGCCTCTGCCAATGACAAGCTTTTTGACTTTGAGGTAATAACTTCTCCACCTTGGGCCTCTATTTCTCTATGTGCCAAATGAGAAGCTTGGGCTAGCTCAGGAGTGGGCAACCTGCAGCCTCAGGGCCACATGTGGCCCTCCAGGTCCTTGGGTGTGGCCTTTTGACTGAGTCCAAGTTTTACAGAACAAATCCTTTTATTAAGGGGATTTGTTCTGGGAAGTTTGGATTCAGTCAGAGGACCTCACTGGAGAACCTAGAGGGCCTCAAGGCAGAAGTTCCCTACCCCTTGGGTAGCTGATCCTTAAGGCTCCTGTTCCCTTGATAGACTGGTTCTCACATTCTCTGGTGGTAACTCAGATGTACAGTAATCTTGAACTGTCAGAGCTCTGAGAAATAAGGTTTTTCTATATTTGTATGATCAAGCTAAGACAACAAAAGGTTTTGGAGCAAAAAGCAAGGTGATTTATCACTCCCTGTTTGAAATAATAATATCATGAAAAGGAGTAATGTGTTTGGACTCATGGGATCTGGGATCAAATTTTAATTCTATCATTCACTCACTACCTCCCTTCAGGGTGACCTCCCTTCCGTTTTCTCAGCCTCAGTTTACCCATCTGTAAAGGGGGGAATGGTTAGAACAGAAGATTTCTCAAGTCCCTTTTGCCTCTGTATCTATGATATAATAAATTGTTTATTGTTCACAACATTTAAAAGTGGGAAGCGGCAATGGCCTAAACACAATTTAACCCCCAAATGGCAAATTTTAAATTAAATGCATTTAAAAGGTCACTGGTAAGTAACAATGGCTAGGTAACGAAACCATTCAGAGGAGCCAGAATGCAGTGAAACTAAAACAAATCTCTGCTTGACAATTTCCTAATTTTGAGTATTAAGTTATCATTTGCTCCCTGGCATCTCAGTTGTTGAAATAGGCAGAAGAGAGAAAATTTAATCTAAATTTATTACCCCATTTGCCACGATTCTGAAAGAAATCAAGGTTTTGAGAGAAGCAGCTTTTGTGGGTGACATTTTGAAAATGAGTCTGAGTTAATGGGTCAGCCTCACAAACCAGGCAACCATTGAAGCTGCAAGGGTATCAGTATGTCAGAGATCTGGGATTTTGTGAGTATGGAAATACCCTCTACTGATGCTTCATAGCCACTCCTCTGTAACTGAGTAAGTAGCTGAGGGTTCAAGAGCCCCTTGAGACTCAGAAAGGTCAAATTACTTCTATATTGTCACGTATTTTGAGTCCAGGTCTTTCTGACTTTAAGTAGAGCCTTCTTTCCACTTTAACATCTCCATAAGGGTCATTAAAACTAAAAGTTAATTCGGGCTTTTCCATGCTGACCACTCCCCACAATGTAGGATATATTACCTGGAAAAGACATTAGAGAGCATGTGGTCACATGCTAAATTTGCTGTGGTACTGAAGAATGAAGGACGTTTGGAGTCCTAGGTTTGGTGAGAAGCACCTGTTTGCTATTTCCCTGATTATTTTAGAGAAGTAGGCCCTGGGCTCCTAATGGGTACTGGAAGTTGAACCTGGTGAGAACCATGGATAAAGAAATGACCCTTGAACTAAGAGAATAAGACGTGGAAGAATGGAACAGTGAGTGTTGCCTTGAATGTAGGCTAAGGGTGCTTATACATGGGTAAAGGATGGAAAAAAGGAGGAAAAGAAAGAGGGAGGAGGAAGTCATTAAGTGACAGGGCAAAAAGCTGACGAGCCCAGCCTGCGAGTTAAAACTGGGTTTAGGTAAAATTCCATATGGCAACTGGGAGAATCTATCTCCTTTACCTTTATGCAACGTAAATATCAGCAGAGAGAATGGTGACCACAGGCTGTAAATTAGATTTTGTCTAGTGAAACATTTCTGAATCACACATTTCCCTAGAAATCCCTAGTTCAATTTTAGAAAGAAAGTTCCCTGAGGCCGAGAGGTCCTTGGCTGACCTAGGCCATGCGGGCTGCTATCATTGACCATGCAGAAAGTCCTGTAATTTGGATGCAAACTCTAAAGATCCTTAAATGCCAAGCTAAGAGGTTTGTATGTTTCCTGGAGGCAATAAGGGGCCCTTGTGGGTGTTTTAGCATAGAGGTTCAGGTGAGAGGTGGACCTGATTGGTCAGACCTGTGTGTTAGGAAGACAAATTTGTCAATTGGCAGATTATTTTTCATTTGACTGTTCTGGTGTTTGCCTGGATGTTATTTTCACAGGATTGCCCAAATACTGCTGCAAGATATATTGGACTCAAGCCCCTGAGTTGGTCAGATGAAAAGGAGAGGAAGCAGATGATAAAGCAGTCTGCTGAATGCCCTTAAGAAAGCAAAGTGCTGCCTGTGGTTGGGAGTGCCTACTGAGGTGTTCCATTGCCCAGTGGGTACCAGTTGCAGTGATGACAATCCTCTGACTTCTAGTGACTTGTTCCCACCAGGAGTGGTCTGACTCTATTTTCACACTGCACAGGTTCTCCATCTTGTCATTCAGGACACTGTGGGGCAAGCTACTTTCTGAGGCCCAAGTGAGAATCCCATCTTTATTCCCACTACACCAAATTTTATTCCAGTAACAAATGGAACTGAGAGTGTCATTGGTTTACTGCAATGTATCTTTTGTGGATAAAACTGACTCCAGCCAAGCTTGACTGGGTGCTACTTCAGCTTCAGCCTTCTTTGTAGCACTTGGCTTTGATGAGATTTCATCAGAACTGGGAATACCAAGACCTAGGGAAAGAAGCATGAAGTGATCAGCTGACTCTTAGCAAGCCAGATTGGCAAAGGATGGTATATAAAGCTTGAGCCTTGTGATTTCCACACTCATTTTCACATACCCATTTTATGATCCTTTGGAATTCTGAAGACTCCATAAATTTGCCTGAAGGACTTTTAAAAGATGCTTTCTCCTGAAATTTGCTTCCTGGAAGTGAGATACCAGCTAAAGAAAGTCTATGGTATAATGGAACGAATGTTGGATTTAAGGTGAGGAAAACCCGGGTTCATATCCTGCCTCTGACCCTTATTAACTGTGTGATTCTGGGCCAGTCACCTAAGCTGACTGAGGTCCTGTGTCCCCAGCTATGAAGCAAAGATGAATGCCAGTGGCTCTTACCTTGCAGGCTTGTTGGAAGGTACAAAGGAGCTGGTTTACATAAAGCACTTTTCAAACGCACTTTGTTGATTTCATTTTTATTGTTCTCTGTAACCTCGGCAGTCTGGCAGGCTCTTTCATGGTTGCTTTTTGGTGACATGCTGCCATTGTTGTGAATGTATATTGGGAAGCTCTGGCTTGATCCTAGGGAAGCTCTTAAACAAAAGCTAATGGTTCCTATAGGAGTTAGACACATCATTTCTCTGCATTTGCCCATGCTTCTTGCCATCCCTCAGTGTTCTGGAGTATTGTTAAGGGACATGTTCTTCTCAATTCTGATCAGAATTCAGTTTTAAAGAGGCAGTGTGGCATGATGGGTAGAGGACCAATGTAGAGTCAGAAAGACCTGTGTTCAAGTGAGGCTTCTCAGGAGCACTGGTTGAGTGACCTTGGACAAGTCATAGTCTCTCTTTGATCCAGTAACTCTTTAAGACCATAAGTTATAGGAGAATTGTCAGTCTGTAGAAGTAGAGATAGTTCTCTACACCAGTGAAACTTGAGATCTGGAGGAAAAAAAGTGCATTCTGCATTATTTTTTTTTGACAGCAAGTAAACCATGTTATTTCTTTTCAGTACTCACCCAATAGTTCCATTTAGCCCTTTGGAAACGGTTAATGATGCTACAATAGACAGGTGGTCTGCAGGGCAAAGTTTAGGTGCTGGACATTAACCTTTTAGGTATATTCATCTTCCATGACTGAAAGACATTTATTGATATTTCTCCACCCTCTGGTAGCAGTTTAACATTGATAAATCCCAATCATTAACTTTGTCTCACAGCCATATATGCTGCTTTTGCTTCAGTTCAGGATGAATTTCTTGGTGACTCTTCTTGAAATTCCTCTTTTTGCTATAACAGGTGGCTTACCATATGTACTTTCCCCCCTCGTTTGAATGCTTTTTAAACCATGTTTTAATAAAAACAACCCACTCAGGTTAAAATGCAACCAAGAAAATCCAGATTATTCAGTTAGGGACTGTCCTGCCCATCAGGGGTCCTGAGAACTGGTCCTGGCCCATGAGCTCACCAGCTGGGTGACATTTCCCAAAGCAGTTCTCTCCTTTCAGTATAGGTCACTCCGTGATAAGGGGGCAGGAGTTCAAAGCTAAGGTACTGTTCAGAGTTGAGAGCCTCCCACTAGTTCTTTGATCGTGATGACTATCTGTTGTAGTTCTGATGAAAGGGTTTGAGAAATCCTAAAGCACTATTTCAATGTGAGTTGTTATTATTACGGATTTGTGCAAGCAGGCTCTCCCATAGTGATGCCTTTGTTTCCCTCTGCTCCTATCCCAGACTGCTGTGTTTTCTGTGTTCTTACTTCTCCTGTTTGTAGTCTGTCTCCCCTGCTTGCCATCAGTTCACACTTTTACTATCAGTCAGATTTCATCTAGCAGCCCTATTCTGCCTTCTGATCTACAGAGTGCTGGCAATTTGTCTCATTGAACTTAACATAATTGTGTGTAAAATCAAAGTAAGGTGACTCTGAGTGAGAACCTGCAGCACCTTCCAATATTGACAGTACAATAGCTTTAGAGTATGCACTATTTTGCTACTATCTTGGTTCTTGGTTTTGTCCTATAGAGCTTGGATTGCTAAATATATGAGTTGTTACTATAATTGTGGTGAGCTGTGTTTTATGCAATTTTTTTGTCATCTCCTCATTCAGTGGCTGGATATTCATCCATAGATGTATATCTGAAGTGACTACAGAACAGTCTTTGTGAATCTTCAGTTCTTCTCAAACTAAACTTTTCCTCCATTATACATATGTAAATATGTACATAGATGTACCAGATTCTGCTTGCTGTATTCTTTAGTAAACTAATCCCCTATATGCTGCTAGAAGATACTGGGGTACTTAGATATTTGTTTGTTCCTATTCCCAAGTGTGGTATAATCTGGCAGATTTTAGTCTAAAAGGCATATTGGTTGTCAGAAAAGACAGCAACATTTGCATGTCAGGGCTATAAATCTTGGACTGTTTTCCATTGTTGCTGTGAGTTATGTCCACTGCTCTGAAGCTTCCCCCTCTTTAGAAGAATCCCAGCACAGATGAATTACTCCAGTCCTGAAAAATGGCCATGTCAATTTGGTAGAAGGCTTTAAATGCACACCCTTAATTATTTGCTGCACTAATACAAGTGTAATAAAGCTTTCTATGGGGTTAAAGGCTAATTCCCTGGTACCATCTAGTTAATTCCTTAAAGGATCTCTCAGCTGCTTTTGAAAGAAGCAGAAAGCAATAGATCAACAGTTAAACACTGCTGAATTGGAATTCTATTCATCAAAAAGCTGGGCCAAGAAGGTGTAGCTGCAACTTAAAGGCTGCCATTCAATCCCTGATTAATCTTCCGCTTCTTCTCTGACTGACCATATGTCCTGGAAAGCTCAACATTTTCCTTCCTTCTCACCCTCTGACACCTGTGGCCTCCTTCCTGGGAAAATACCTGGGAAGTGGAAAATGCTGGCTTCACCAGAATGGGAAACTCTTCAGTGCCAGTAGGTGCACAGTATAAGGAGCTCTGATCATTTGTATCTAGCTAACATTAAGTTTGATGGATTGAAGCCAATATGTACAATTTCGCTGGTGCTTTAAAAGGATAATTGCTGCAAAGTTCCAACTATCTGGTATAATCTACTCTATCCCATCTATTTATTGGCCATCTCTTTCATGTCTCATCTAGAGTATTGCAGTCAGGATTTTGGTTAGTGGTGCTCCTAATCCAGAAGTCTCAGAAAATGTCCCCTTTAAAAATGTAAAAAAGTAATAGTAACCAGCATTCACATTGTGATTACTTTGTGCTAGACACTGTGCAAGGTGCTTTTCTATTATTTTCTCATTTGCTCATCACAACAACCTTGGGAGATAGGTACTGTTATTATCTTCATTTTATATATGAGGAAACTGAGACAAATAGACTTTTCCCCTTCTAACAACCATTTCATTTACTGATGATTAAAACAAACTATTTTTTTTTCCTCCATAATTTTACAATCTTGACACTTACATGTCCTGAGAGGTAGAATGACCCTTTGAGATCATCTAGTCTACCCCTTCCTCTTTTATGGATAAGGCACCCAAGGACTACTGAAGCATGGCATTCACTTACATGTTGGGGGTGAGACTAG
>JAQQSV010018469.1:0-11393 GCA_028646515.1 Pseudochirops corinnae | reverse complement strand
ACTGGAAAGTCAGAGGGGTGAGGGGGGAGGATATAGGAGAGAGCATATTGGGGGAGGGGCTATACAGTTGGATTATTGTTTTGGAATGGTGGGTAGGGGAAAGACAGGGAGAAAATTTGTAACTCAAAATCTCATGGAAATAAATGATGTAAACTAAAAATAAACAAAAGTTGATAACTAAAAAAAATTTAAAAAAAGAAAAAGAAAAAAAAAGAGTCAGGAAGTGAACCCAGGCTTTCTATTCCTAAGATCAGTTCTCTTTTAACTACACCACCCTAATTTCACACTGTATCCAGGACTTGTCTCCTTTTCATTCCCACTGCCATTCTTCCTAGACCTTTATTGCCTCACTCCTAGAAAATTGTAGCCTTATTATAAGTCCCCCAATTAGTCTTCTTACTTTCAGTCTCTTTTCTCTCCAATTAATCCTGTGCTCACTGGCACAAACTTTTGAAAGTAATCATTTTGATCATGTCACTCTACTGCTCAGAGACCTTCAGTGGCTCCCCATCACCCTCTCCCAATAAGGTCAAATTCCTTATTTTATATTCAAGGCCTACCATAAAATCATCCCACTCTATTTTTCCATCCTTTCCCCCCACTACTAACATATATGAATTCTATGTTCAACCCAAATCAGACAACTTGCCATGCTCAGAAATAGTCTATGCCACTTCTAAGGTCTTTGATAATGTGCTTTCCAGTCTTATCCTGCCCCATCTTTGGCCATCAAACCTTTTTTCTATGCTTCAAGTCCCAACTCAAATGCCACCTCTTCCATAAGGATTTCCCTGACCACGCCAGATGAAAATAATCCCTCCTTCCACTGAACTGCTATAAAGCATCTTGTTTCTACAATTCATAAGATTCATCACATATGGGCCTACATTAAAGTAATTTGTGCCTGTTTTTGATCTTTCTCTAAGATCTCTGTGAAAGGTAATTCTTTGTATATTCTGTAGTAGTTTGGATATAGGAGATGCTTAATACATGTCTATTGAAGAATTAAATAAACAGCCAGTATCTGGTCCAGATTAAAAATACATGTTTTGGGCCATATGCTGAAGAAATTCCTCTTCAAAATAGACAGAACAGTGGCTCCCCATATAGGCTGCAACGATCATTTCCTAGACCCAGGTTTTGGCAAACCATAACATGTGACAGAGGTGATACCAGTATGACCAGGGATGGGCCATATTACGAAAGAGGGGGAGGTTTGCTTTGGGGGACTCTCTCTGCCCTGTCCAACTGTGACTCCACTGTCCATAGCCTTAGTTCAGTGGTTCTCAACCTGTGGGTCACGATCCCTTTGGGGGTTGAATGACCCTTTCACAGGGGTCGCAGGGGCCACCTAAGACCATCAGAAAACACATATTTCCAGTAGTCTTAGGACCTGAGACACCACTCCTCTATCCGTCTCCAGGTGGGTCCGCCCAAATACAGATACGCCCACATACGAGTATTAAAGGGTCGCGGCATTAGGAAGGTTGAGAACCACTGCCTTAGTTCTTCTTGTCAACATCCTATGGCACAATCCTACCACCTCACTTTCAGATGGCTCCTGAAATCTATGACATCATGGAGCAGAGCTTCCCTCTCCCCCGTTGCCTGCTGACCAAAACTAAGACCAGACAAATGGGACTTTGCTCCTGGTTGCCCAAATTTAAAGGAGGGCCACTATTAGCTCTATCTGACCTTAAGCAGCTTTAAAACTAAGTTTAACACTTACTTAACAAGAATAATTGGTTAAAATATGAAGCAATCAGATTGGTAGTCTCTCCTCCCAGCAGCCACACCTCGCTTTAGTTCCTAACTAGCCTAACTCTACTTCCTTACCAACAACATCCTCATGGTATACTAATCTTTTCTCCCTACTCCTTACACCTAACTATAGGCGGTACATTAGACAGACTGCTAAGCTTGGGGTCAGGAAGACCCAACTCTGAATGTGGCCTTACACACTGCCTAGCTGTGTGACCCTGGCTAAGTCACTTAACCATCGTCGGCCTCAGTTTCATCAACTTCCACCCAGGGTTGTTGAGAGGATCAAATGAAATAATATTCATAAAGCACTTTGCACACAGTGCTGCTATTCAGTCATATCTGACTTTTCATGACCCTGTTTATTGGCGAAGATATAGGATTGATTTGTCCTTTTCTTCTCCAGTGGATTAAGGTAAACAGAGGTTAAGTGACTTGCCCAGGGTCACACAGCTAGTGAGTGTCTGAAGCTGGATTTGAACTCAGGTCTCCACATAGAAACTATTCATAAGTGCTTGCTTTCTTTATTGCTTCCCTCTCTAAATCAAAGAATCATAACAGGTTAGATAGAGCATAATGGAGTATGTGTGTGTGTGTGTATGTGTACGTGTGTGTATGTGTTGGGGTAGAGAGAGACCTGCTACCTCAAGGCCACATGCGGCCCTTTGACTGAATACAAAGGGCTGCACTTGAGGACCTAGAGGGCCACAGGTTCCCCACCCCTTAGACCTAATAGAGGCCTTGGGGACAAACCAATCCAACCCACATATTTTATTGGTTGGCGGCCTGGAAAGATCAGGGGATTTGCATGAAATTAGACAGCAAGCCACGACGGCGCCACTGAATGAAAAAGAACCACGAATCGGACTTCTTAGACAGTTTAATTCCATGGTGTTTTCTCAGCATTTTAATTAAATGACTCAGAGGGAAGGAGTGGGGAAAATACAAAATGGCACACGTGGCGATCACTGTGGAGTCACGCAGGTGAGGAGTCTTGTGCGTCCCAATGGAAGGGCAGGTGAGGATCTGGTGCATGAAAGTTCAGGAGGTCGAGTTCATTGGTGGCCTCCTTGTGAGCACAAGCTTGTGCAGAGAGTGGGGCTGGCCATTGCCACAAGAGTTACCAGCTGATCCCTAAAGCTCAGGGGTATGTGTTGGAGCCAAAGGGGCCTGTCCCTTTGAGCATTTGGCTTTGACGTGAGGATGGCTCCTAAGAGGACTTCCAGAATCTGGAGAGAGAGAGAGGAAAGAGCAGATTCAGAACCGCGATTCCCAGTCGTTTGCCAAGCACGAGCTGGAGCCTTTGCTAGGTTTTGTAAACACAGTTATCCCTTCCACATCAAGACTTTCCCCATCATGATTTCAATATATCATGGGTTGGCATAAGAAATTAAATGGGAATTTGGGGGGAGTTTTCAGGAAGCTGCCAACAACACGTAAAGGCCAGTAGACAACACAGAAAAAGTTTATAAACCCATATTCTTCAAATATGTGTATAGAATTATATAATATCAACATATTTTATCTTTTAATACTGTGAACACCCCATAAAAGAAAAAGAAAAAATTCAGCCTTCTTCTCTGGTACAAAGTAAGGGCCCCAAAATTTTACTCGGATTTTCTAGATCTCAGGGGTACCAGGCCCCCTGACCCCTGTGATGTGGAAGGGATAACTGTACTTGACTTCACTTTCTATTTCCTACTTCAGTTGCCCAAGTTGTAACAATCTTAAAGTAAATTGGTGAGATTTTAATACCAAGGTGGATATGGCACATCCTGCAAAGTTGAGTGGTAAGCACCTCTGGCAAACATGTCCCCGGATATTAATAAGCAGGGGCTCATCAAACAGACATGGGATGGTAGCTTTCAAGGAATCATGTCATTTGGACAATATGCATTGGAGGAACCTTTTGGAGGAGAGCCTTTTAACGTAGTTCCAAATCAAATTCATTTTGAGAGTCAACAAACAGTGATTTCTTGCAATTTTTAAGACCTTTCTGTCAAGAGTGTACAGCAAAAGATGTGCTCTGCTATGATATTATTTTTAAAGTTACTGTTTTTAAAGACATTGTTTTTAAAAGTTTTTAAAAGTCATTCCCTTCTCAAGTTAGGTCCTACCTGGTACTAAAGTCAAGGATATTGAAGATTCTTTCTGTGCTTGTATCAACATTATATTATATATTATTAATTACATTATATCTTATACTACATTATAAAGATTTTGTAGAGATGGGACAGTAGACATATGAGGAGGCAATTGCAGATATTTTCTCAGTCACCTTTTTTTTTAAAAAAAATAAGGCCAGTATTTTTTCCCCAAAATGTTTGGCACTTTCCTGTCTTTTAGGTATCTGAAGAATTGATCTCTCAATGTCCTCAAAATTATGTTATGTCCAGCATGGGCTTTTTTTATGATTGGTAACCTAGGCAAGGTGCTATGCTCATCTCTGTTTTCTTTAGTATCATTTCTACTTCCTCAAGCAACACATGAAAGCCTATGAAATTAGAATATAAATGTGGTGGTTCTAGTGTCATTGATGGAGAAGAGATTTTGTTGCAGCCATCTTAACAGATTCCCCCTGCCCTTTTACTGTCCATCCACTTTCATCCTTAAATGCTCTTAGAATTATCTGATTTAATTGGACCCCACACCAAACTTTCTATAAACCTGTTTCTCTCTTTGTGAGATGATATTACTCATAATCTTCTATCATCCTGTAAGACTGCACAAGTAAGATTGTACTCTAAGCCAGTGTTGACCTTGTCCACCGTACGTCTCTGCTTGTCAAGGAGATAGTATTCTTTCTGGCTAAGGCAGTTCCCAGGCTCTTCTGCTATCCTTATTTTGGGGACAGCTTTACATTGGTTAAAATTCTTTAAGAAATGTTGGTAGGGCAGCAAGGTGGCACAATGAATAGAGCACCAGCCCTGGAGTCAGGAGGACCTGAGTTCAAACCTGACCTCAGATACTTGACCCTACTAGCTGTGTGACCTCGGACAAGTCACTTACCCCCAATTTCCTTGCCTTCCCCTCTGAAAAAAAAGGAAATTTTGATAATCTGCATAAACCGTCTGTCCATTGATCAATTATCCATCTCCAGATTTTATATACCTGACCTGGACATTATAATTTCTTATTCTTATTCTTTCTTTTGACTTGGTATTGAATTTTTGTCTCTGTTCCAGCAAGTTAGTGATCTGACAGCTGATTTGGAAACGGTTCCCTCATCAATAACTAGACATTTCCTGTCGGTTCAAACATCGCCAGTTTCATTATTTGTGATGTTCTTGTCTAGAACATTTTGCCTTTTTTCTTGAAGAAAGTATTATAAGCTTTTGGTCTGTCTTGTTTCTTACTCCTAAACTCTGTGTGTGTGTGTGTGTGTGTGTGCGTGTGTGAGTGCAAGCATGCTTGTGCTTGCACACACATACGGATATATGTGTATACATACATATAAAATGTACTATATAATGTATATTGTATATTACATCAAACATACTTATATCAATATGTGCCTATATATGTATACTATAGACACATTTATTGATAAATATGTTATATGTCATGAATATAATATATACACATAGAAATGTATGCATGTAAATATGTGTATATACACATGTGTATTGATAAATATATATTATAATATCGTTAATATAATACATACACATAGATATGTATACATATATATCTATGTGTGTATACACACACACACACACACACACACACACCTTCCATGTCCACCTTGGTATTAAAATCCCAGAGCATTAGAGTATGGTGATTTAATTTGGAGAGCCTTGTTGGGGTCCTAGGCTGTTTTGGTCTCCCTCTTGTGGGTACTGATTTGCATTAGACTTCTGAAATTTATGTATGAAAACAGAAAGTTCAAAACATGAAGAAAGTTGCCAGAAATACTACTAGCAGCTTCCTATCTGGCCTCAGTTTCTCTAACTGTAACATGAAGCTGCAAAGCTCTGAATTTTGTTTTGTTGACACTAAATGCATGTCACTTAGCAGCATTTGTCCCTAGAGTTACGTGTGGTAATTTTGCCTGTTGCTTCTCCTTCTTCTTAAGTCATAGGAAAGGATGAATATGCAAGAATATCTTCAGACAGACAGTATTGGTAACAGGGCAGGACTTCGAGGCTTTGTTTCAGAAACCTTAGTAGATGGCAGGGAGTCCCAAGGACTCCTAAGTTTGAATCAACCGTAAAATGATCCTAACAGGTGCAGGATGATTGGGAATCCCAGTCACCAGGGGAGGGGGACATTCCAAGGTCACTAGATCGTATTGAGTGACATGAAAACAGCATGTTGCAATGGAGAAAACCCTCTGCTAGCCCAAGCTCAGAAACAGAAATACCACCTAGTTATTCTGTGTATTCGCTCTTATAAAAATTGAAGTAATTATAATAGTCATTATGTTAATCATATACATAATGTTAATGGTACATTAATAATATATAATATACATTATGTTAACAGTATATTAATAATGTGCTATGTTGATAGTGTATCAGTAATATACTACATATTATATTAATAGTGTATTAATAATATATTAACAATTGTACACTATTATGTATTACATTGATAGCATGCATGTATTTAGAACTTGAAGATTTCCAAAACACTTTATAGATATTATCTTGTTTGATCCCCTTAACAACCCTATGAGGTGACTTGTATTATTACCCCCATTTTAAAGATGAGGAAATTAAGATTGAGTGTGGTTAAAGGACTTGCCTAGGGTCATACAGCTAGTAGGTGTCTGAGGCAGGATTTGAACTCAGGTCTTCCGGACTCCAATTCTAGCATTCTATCACCCAGAAAGTTTTATGATGATTATCCCTTACTACTTCAAAGGGATACTTGAATTCTAGAACTGAAGAAGTCTTGAGACACTAATCAATCTGGAGCCCTTATACCCAAAAGGAAGAACCTGAGGTCTACAAACAGGTCGACTTAAAAACCAAGAGACTGGCTTAAGTCCACACAGCTGGAAGCACCAGGACTTGCTCCTAGTTTTCCTGACTCGTCACTCTTGCTTTAGAAGACAATGTGATCACCACAGAAGGGGGACAGAGAAGAAGGACAAGAAAGCTGGGCAGGAACAGAACCGGAGAGTGGGAGAGAAAGCGTTTGGGTGGGTGGAAGGTGGCCGGTCAAGTGACCACAGGCTGTTAAAGGACTTGCTACTAAACCAGACCTATGACATCTAGCCCTCCAGTGTACATACTGCTTCGAGAGATGCTTTTGCCATTTGCAAAACAAAATCCATCATTTTAAGGGCTTTCAGGAACTTCGAAGATCACTTAGTCCAAAACTCCCCATTTTGCTGATGAACCAGAGAGGTTAAGTGATTTGCCTGAGGTCATACAGCTAGTAAGGAGAAGGACTGAGACGACTTCAGGCCCTGTTTTCAAGCCCAGGGTTCTTTCCCACTTTTTTCACTCTGCCTCTCCTCTATAATTCTCCTGTTTGTTCTACAATGATTAACATGTATAATGATAGTTACTTATAAAATTTGTCTTCCAAAATGTGCAACCATTCATTATTCTCTGTGGTACTGTCCCAGGTATCACTCTGTTCTCATTTTGAAGCCGTGAGTCTGGAGAAACATCCCCGCACTGATCCCTGTTTTGAGCAGAGAGGTGGATGGGCAGCATTTTTATAACTGGAGGGGAGAGGATTCCAAGTGCAAGGAATTGCGAAAGTGAAAGGGCAGAGGTGGAGGGGACCATGAGCTAGCCTGACTAAAACAGAAGATGTGTGCTGGCAGTTCATGGGGAATGAGACTGGACAAGCAGGATGGGGTTAGCTCATGGAGGACCTTGAGAACTGGGTAGAGAAATTTGCTTAGACGAGGCAACAGGCAGTAGTGGGCTAGAGGGGGATGTGAAAACTCAAAAGAGCTGATTGTTAAATTTTCAGCATGAGCATTTATACCTTAGAAACTGGCAAATGCTACAAATCAGGGCTTGATTTATTGCTTTGTTGATTTTATTGTCTAGACTTAAGAAAGTGATGGAAAATGTTAGTAATGCAACTTAAAAGTCTATCTTGCTTCCTGAGGTACGTTTCCTCCCCAGCCAGTTGTTAAACATTTACTAGGGTACCCCTAGCAATAAGCAATGAGGGGTGCTGTGTGACCCTGGACCAATTTTAACGGGCGTCAGTTTCCTCATTAATAATTTAAGAAGGCTGGATTAGATTGCCACCAAAGTCCCTTCTAGCATTTTGTGATTCTGCATTCTGGGCTCAAAAGTGTCTTCCTGGGAGATGTTCTCTGCATCAAATGCACTGGGATTTTCCTCAGGAAGACCCGTGCAAGATCTGGCCATGATTAGGTAGAGTCCCTTGGGGAAGTGTTATAGCCTTGTGAGAGACCAGTGTGGGAAAATATGCCAACCAGTCTCTGGAATTCATTCAATGGGAGCTTTGGGGCACTGTCCCCTACTAGAAGAAGAAATCCCACAAGCAGTCCCAGGCATTATGAGATTCATTTGAGGAAGTATAGCTGCGCCACCTTGACAGGTGTGGTTTTCGGGGAAATGCCATCTTCTGGCACACACCTCAGTCAGCTGAGATCCCATCAGGGTGGTGCCTGCTTCCTTCCCGAATGCAATGGCTAATGGATCCTCCACGCTATCTCTGACAGTAAATTAATGCAGCACTTTGGATCTTCTGTGGCATGGGCATTTCCCAGTTACAGAGAGCACCTACCTCTTCCCAGCCTCAGGCCCAGGGGACTTTCAGTATATTTCCAGTAGCGACTAAAGGCCAATAAGACAGCCTGCCTAGAACTGATGTTGTCATCTTTTCCGACTGAACTAATACCGGAAATGAAATTCCCTTCCACACTAGCAGTAGCATCTAGCATTTAGCAAACCAGGGAGAGCAATCTGCCAGCCACACACAAGCAGTTAACCAGCCCGTATTATGTAAACAGGGAGATGGACCAGTAATTTCAGTGGTAGACAGACAAATGCAGGTCAGGATTCTCCTTTGTAACATATACTCTTAGTGACCTAGAGAACTCAGAGGTTAAGTGACTTGATTAAGGTCACGCAGTCAGAAACAGGACTTATACCAGTTCTTCTTGGCTCTAAGACCTGATCTCCATCTACTATACCACACTATAAATTAGACACACACACATATTTACATACATACAAACACACATACACATATACTATATACATATAAACCACATATATTTATACACATAACAATGACACAATACAGAATACATAAATTCTGTGTGTGCCTCTAAGTATATGTTTATAACACTGTCACACTATAAAGCAATACATGTACACATTTTTATATTTACACATAAATGTACAATATATTAATTATATATAAACATATATATATTTACACATAAATATTATACATATACATACTTACAAGTCACACACATATAGACTATAGCAAATGTATAAGCGTGTGTGTTTATAGATACATGTGTATTTGCCATACTGTAAGTTACGCACACACACACATACTTTATATGCACATGACATATGCACATACAAATATTTACATGCATATATACACATATACATGCTACTAAATTACACATACAGATGATGGCAAAAGCATTATATATATGTGTATATATATATATGTAAATATATCTGGTTCTTTACGGAAGACAAAGTTACCAAACATCCACATAGCATACGTTATGAGTACATTACTAGATGCAAAGTTGGATTAGCGTTTCTTAACTAAGGAGTCCATTGTGACATTGGCATCCCTAAGGGAAAGGACCTTTTAAATCATCTGGGTCTGGTCCCTGAAAGCCAAATTAATGCTAAGCTCTTCACAGCTGCATGCATCAGCCATCTGCAAACCACAGGCATGGTTAGGAGTGCCCCCTTCCTTGGGCAGGCATGTACTTACACGGGGGTCTTAAACCAGATGGCTGTGCCCCTATTAGAACTTCCCTCATCTCATATACTCCCCTTCACTCCCATAATCCATAAACGATCCTGGCAACTCTGCAAAATCTTCCAACACAAGACTGGTAGAGTCCTCACCCAGAGTATCACTGCCAAGTCGAGATGCCCTGACCGGGGCAGGAGGCATGGTGGGGGCAGCAGGGACTGCAGGAGAAGGGAGTGGGGGAGCTTTCTGAACTGCCACAGACAGAGGGTGAGGAGGGAGGGCTGGTTCCTTGCTTTCCTCGGCCTCCTTCTCGGCTTCAGGCTCTGAGGAAGAGGAAGCAGAACCTAGGACATGATAGAGGCTGGGAAGACGGATGTCAAAACGCAGGCCAAACTTGGCAAAGAGCTTGTCGTTGAGGGCATACAGCTTCTCTGAGATGTCATAGCCGAGCAGGGCCGAGAAAAGGCGGGAGACGTAGCGCTCTTTGTCCAAGAGGTGGTAAAGGGTCTTCCGAGGCCAGGAGATGTAGGTGCAGCCTGTCTCCGCAGTCAGGGTGACCTGAGGGTAGATGTTGCAAGAAGAGGGACATTAGGCCAGGGATTTCCTGGTGCCACTGACAGCTGGGCGATTAGTAAATTATTTTAGGTGACGATCACGTGTGCTGAATTAATTTCCCCACCGTCTTAAAATTTATTTATGTGCCAGGTACTGTTCAAAGTGTTGGGGGTACAAAGAGGCAAAAGTACCCGCCCTCGGGGAGTTTACAATATATTGGAGGAGGCAACATGTAGAGAAATGCACAGAAAGCTCCATTAGTCTGGGGCGGGTCCTCGTCACTCCTGGGCCACTGCAATAGCTTCTGATCACTCTTCTTGCCCCCGCCAGTCTGACCTTCACGCAGCTGTCAAAGGGATCTTCCTAAAGTGTAGCTCTGACCGCGTCACTCCCCTACTCAATAAGCTCCAGGGATCCCCTATTACCTCAAGGATCAAATGCACAATTTTCTGTTTGTCTCTTAACACTGTTCCTGCCTTTCCAGTTTTCTTATACCTTGCAGCCCTCGAAGTACTTGGCAGTTCAGCGACTCTGGCCTCCTTGCTCTTCTTTAAACATATCAGGCCATCTCCTGACTCCACTTTCTCTTTCTGTGGCATGTCCAGATGCTCTTCCCTTTCCACCTCTTCCTCCTGACTTTCTGGAAATGCCCTCTAAAATGCCACCTTGCTGCTGCCTCCCCTCTGGTGACTCCCCTCTATTCCCTCTAAGTAATCATATACATATTTACATATACATACACACACATATATACACACACACATATACACACATACACATACATACACACATACATATACACGCATATATACACACACATATACACACATACACATACATACACACATATACCACACACACATACACCCCCCCACATATATACACACACACATATACACACATACACACACATATATACACACACATACACACACACGCCACAGACATATATACACACACATACATACACACACATATATACACACATACACAAATATATACACACATACATACACATACATATATACACACATACACATACATACACACACATACCACACACACACACATACACACACACCCCAAACACACATATATACACACACATACATACACACATATTCACACACACATATACACACACATACACACATATATATACACACACATACACATACATA
>JAQQSV010018468.1:0-11393 GCA_028646515.1 Pseudochirops corinnae | reverse complement strand
CTGCTGACTCTCTTTTCATGATTTTCCTGCGACATTCTTATTTCTCTTCCCTATTTTTCTTCCACTTCTCTTATTTGGTTTTGAAAATCCTTCTTCAGCTTATCTCTAGCTTTAAGGCATTCTTCATGTTTATTGGAGGCCTCTGGTGGGGACGCTCTGGCTGCGCTCTCCTCCTCCCTCTCTCTCCCATGATCTTTCTTTTCCCCAAAGAAGGAATCTAGGGTTTGGGAGCTGTTCTTACTTTGCTTCTTATGCTTATTCTTACTCATGGTTGATCAGTCTGTGATTTTTTTTTTAAATCTCTATGGGGCTCTGCTTCCAGAAGTAAAAGCCCTGTCCCAAATCGCTGGGGTCCTCCCGACTGCTGTAGCTCTCAGGAAGGTGCTGGAACCCTTCCTACTTACTTCTGGCTCACTGGATAGTGAAGACTCCAAGACCGAGGCCCAAGACCGCGATCTGGATCCAGGCCGCTCAATGCGAGAGCACTGGCATCTGAACAATCGCTTAGTCCCCCTGCTGTCTGCAGGCCACGGGCGGGAAGCTGCAACGTGGAGGCAGTGCAAAACCTCTGCCTTTTCGCTTTTCTGCTCTGGAGGCCTTTTGGCCGAACTGCTTTTCTGCCCTGATTTCGCAAGTTCCACTGACCTAGTTCTGAACACTGCTTGCAGCTGCCGCTAATCTGCTCACTGCTCCTCTCGTCCAGGCTGCCCCTGGGGCTCAGGAGCGGCTTTAGGCCAGGCTGGTTTTGGTTCACAGTGCTGATATGGTTCCTCGTAGCCGAGCTGACTTTAGTTGGAAGTATCTTTGTGTGCGTTTTGGAGTTCTAGGATTGGTTTAGAGGCCTTTTTTATGGGTATTTTGGGGTGGCTATGTGAGAGCTGCGATATGTTGCTGCTTCTATGCCGCCATCTTGGCTCCGCCCCCCCTCTAAGCCCTAACCTTTAATGTAAAAGCTACTAAATCTTTTGTTATCCTAACTGTGGCTCCACGATACTTGAATTGTTTCTTTCTGGGTGTTTGCAATATTTACTTGAACTGAGGAATTTGGCTATAATATTCCTGACAGTTTTCATTTTGGGATCTCATTTAGGAGGTGATTAGTGGATTCTTTCAATTTCTTTTTTACCTTCTGGTTCTAGAACATCAGGGCAGTTTTCCTTGACAGTTTCTTGAAAGATGATGTCTAGGACCTTTTTTTGATCATGGCTTTCTAGTAGTTCAACAATTTAAAAATTATCTTTCTTGAATGTATTTTCCAAGTCAGCTGTTTTTCCAGTGAGATGTTTCACATTGTCTTCTATTTTTCTTCTTTTGGTTTTGTTTTATTGTTTTTGATTTCTTGTAAAGTTTTTAGCTTCCACTTGCTCAATTCAGATTTTTAAATTTTCTTCGGTGAGTTTTGGATCTCCTTTTCCATTTGACCAGTTCTTCTTTTCAAGGCATTCTTTTCCTCATTGGCTTTTTGTACCTCTTTTACCATTTTGCCTAGTCTATTTTTTTTGGAGGAGGAAGGCAGGGCAGTTAGGGTTAAGTGACTTGCTCAAGGTCACATGGCTAGTTTGTGTGTGTGTGTGTGTGTGTGTGTGTGTGTGTGTGTGTGTCAAGTGTCTGAGGCTGGATTTGAACTCAAGTCCTTCTAACTCCAGGGCTGGTGCTCTATTCCCTGCACTACCAAGCCTCCCTGCTTAGTCTGTTTTTTAAGGTGTTATTTTCTTCAGTATTTTTTTGAGTCTTCTTTACTAGGCTGTTGACTTGTTTTTTATGATTTTCTTTTATCACCGTCATTTTTCTTCCCAATTTTTCTTCTATCTCTCTTACTTGCTTTTTAAACTTTTTTTCTTCATGTATCTTTTTATTTTTTTCTTCCAGAACACAAATACAGAATAGAGAAAAGAAATAAACACATATCATAAACTTAAATATAAAATTCGAAAATAAAAGCATGTCACATGCATCACAGAATCTTTCAAAATGTGTAACAATAAATTTTCATATCAAGAAGGCCTGTGTGATAAATAATACTCATGTTGAGAGCTGTCCCTCTTTTCTTTGTTTCCTTGTGAGTTTTCTTTTGTTCTCTACTGTGCGTTTTTTTACTTTGTTGTTTTTCCCCTCCCCCCAGCCTCCCCTCGGAAGGCTTCAGTAAAGTTTAGATGTGTTTCTCTATAACTATCGATATATATACATAAACATACACACATGTACATAGATATATACTTTCCCGAACCTATTCTACTCCTGACCTTTTTTTTAGGTATGATTATATCTCTTTTTTCTTGTCCTTTCTGCTTCTTCTGCTTTACCTCTACCTACTGCCTTGCCCTCCTTTGACTTGCTTACACTCTCCAGGGATCCCCCCTGCCCTCCCGTTCTCAAATCTAAACACCCCTCTTTGCCCCTATTTACCTATTCTCTCCCCTCCCCTCTAAAGGTTCCTCCCTTGTCCTTCCCCCCCCTTCTTTTTGAACTTTTCCATGACCTGAGGCCAATTCATATTTTCTTGGGGGTGTTGGATGTGGGAGCTCTGATTTTCTTGTCTTCTTCTGAGTGTGCGTTTTGACTTTCCTCGTTACCATAGTAGCATTCTATAGTCAGAGTTTTTTCTGCTGTTTGCTCATTTCCTATATTACTTGATTTTTAACTCTTTGTCAAGGTGGGGCTCTGCTTCCAGGGTGTGGGGTACACTGTCCCATGCTTTGGAGGCTTTTTGCCGCTGTTTTCAGAGATACTTCTAGGGTACCTGTAAATTTTTTCTTTCAAGGTTATATGATCTAAGGAACAATGTCTGCTCCTCTTCTCGTCCGTGCTCTGGTCTCTGAGTGACTACACTCACTCTTTTCTGCCCTGGAACTGTGAGGAGAGTTTTCCTGTCCTCTGTGGCCACAAGCTCTGCTATGCTAATGCTCTTCCTCACCTTGAGACTGCCACCTGGATCTGAGTATGGACAAAGGAACAGAGTCCTACCCTAGTGCTAGCAAAATGCCCCTGTAATTTCCTTCTGACCAGTTGTTTGACACACACCTGTCCCCCACCCCCTGCCCCCTATTACTGTCTATGTGCTTAGAACTTTGGAAGCAGCCATTGTCACTGCTGATTCGGTCACTCCCAGGGCCTGTTCCTGGTTTGCTGTGGCCCAGGCTGTGCTGTTGTGGCCTGCATTGGACTGTGCTACACTCTCACCCAGATGGCAACAGACCTTTCCTGCTGACCTTCTAAATTGTCTTCGGTGTCTTTGGACTGAGAGGTCTTGAAATCTCTGAGGCTTGCTCTGGGTTTGGTTGCTGGGGCCTGGTTTGTGCTGTGCAGCCTGTACTGCATTCCTCTTTCACCCTGGTTCAATGGACCTTTCCTGTTGACCTTCCAAGTGGTCTTGGGCTGGAAATTTCTTTCACTCCATCTTTTTGTGCTACTTTAGGGTTTGTTTAAACGTATGTGGAGGGGTTTGGGGGAGAGCTCAGGCGAGTCTCTGCTTTTACTCTGCTGTCTTGGCTCTGTATCTCATGTAAGTCGTTACAGGTTTTTCTGAGAGCAACCTGCTTGTTATTTCTTATAGCATAATAGCGTTCCATCACAATCACATACCACAGCTTGTTTAGCCATTCCCCAGTTGATGGACATCCCCTGAATTTCCATTTCTTTGCCACCATGAAAAGCTGTTATAAATATTTTTGTACATATAGGTCTATTTCCTTTTTGTTTTTGATCTCTTTTGGGATATGGACCTTGTAGTGGTATTGCAGGTCAAAGGTGATGCATGGTTTTATAGCCCTTTGGGAATAGTTCCAAATTGTTTTCAGCAATGGTTAGACTAGTTCACTACTCTACCAGCAGTGCATTAGTGTCCCAGTTTTCCCACATCACTTCCAACATTTATCATTTTCCTTTTCTATCATGTAAGCCAGTCTGATAGGTGTGAGGTAGTACATCAGACTTGTAATTTCCACTTCTCTAATCAGTAGTGATTGAGAGCATCTTTTTATATGGTTGCTGTAGATACCTTTGATTTTTTTGTCTGAAAACTACCTACTCATATCTTTGACCATTTATCAATTGGGGAATAGCTCTTTAAATATGACTTTTTTTTTTTTAGATAACCCATTACACTTTTTCTTATTATAAATGTGACTTTCTAAAATATTGCTTCCCATAACCGAACTTTTCTGAAGATTCAGTCCTTGGTCCTTTGCTCTTCTGTTTTTTGTGAGTGGATGGGACCTATTCATAGGTCCAGCTCTGTTGATGCCTGTCAAATGTAGATTCTTACCCCTATCTTTTCATCTAAGATCTTTTCCCTAAATCACCTGAAGGACATTTTTACTTGGAGACCATACCATCACCTCGGATTCTATAGTCTCATAACAGAATTTGTCATTCTCCTCCAAGTCATGTCTTCTCATTTTTCATATTTGTTAATGATATGATCATTTTCAGACATCTAAGCTTGAAACTTTAGAGAGATTGTTGACTGCTTTTGTCTGCTCAGGTACCACGTCCTATCTAGTCTTCTTTTGAAATGACTGTTGTATCCTTATTTTCCAGTTTCCATTCCCTAGTAGGGAATTTTGGATTTGGTAGGACAAATTGCCACATTTTCCCTGGACGATCATAATATTCCAGTCATTTTATTTTTGTTTTCACTCTTTGTTCTATAGAAAGTTGTCATCTAGCCATTATTTGAAAAAACTTCCTGTCATAGGGAATTAAATATCTTATCAAGTATTCACTTTTTGGTTCTAGAAATTTAATTATTGATGTGAGAGTATTCTTAGAAACAACTATTTATCTCTAATCAAGACCTCTGTATTTGTTAAAGCAAAGATACAGACCAACAAAAACATAGTAGAGAGACTAATGATGTATCATAGGGAATTACAATAACTTCTGTCTAAACTATAAAAAACTCACTGATGTTGGAAAAATAAGAAATGGAAAAAAGGCAAGAATATTGACTTTTATTATTATAATTTTCTACAAAATTAAACCATAAAAAATTAAAATTAAACCATGTAAAGCAATCATTACATATTGTAAGGGCGATAAGAGCTCAGAAATCTTCTTAAACAGTAAAGGTATCTTTAGATTCTCTTATTCTGACTAGATCAAGCTCCTTAGTGTAATAGAGGCTTCTTAGTCAGATCCCTAATGACTAGAAAGAAATTAGTTTAACAGTTTATTTTAAAAAATGAATAAAAAATGCTTATCTGTAGACTTTGACATGTTGTTAGAAGGCTAGTCCATTGTGTTAATACATGAGTACTGTATTGTATACATGCTCGAGACAAGTAGTTGTAGCCCCGATGCAGTACTTATAGCACCCACGATCATGATAAAGACCTTAACTATAAATATCACATGATGTCTGATTACAAAATATACCAAACTCCATGAAGAGAACAGAACTGAAACATTTATTTAGACACCAGAAAACCTAATCCCCAAACCAGTAAGTTGATTCCATCATGGTACCAAAGATATTAAGAAGCATAATAACACTGAGAGCCACAGCATCCTTTAGCCTTCCCACAAACCAATACAAGATCAGTATTTACTCACAAACTTCTCTCTCTCCTTGCCTGTGCACCTCGTCTCCCACCATCTCTCTGGCTCTGGCTACCAGCTTCCTGTGGGCTCTGCTTCCCTTCAGCAGACTTCTCCCCTCAAAGGCTCCATTTGACTACATTCAGCCTATTAGGGGGCAAAGTTTATCTTCACAGCAGGGAAGCTTCCTGTGGGCTCTCCCGCACCCTTAAGCAAATTCCCTCCATTACAGGCTCCATGTGATTACATTCAGCCTATTAGGGGGCAGAGTTTACTTTCAAAGTAGGGAAGGTCTTCAAACTCCCCCCTAGGTCTATTAAGGGGCAGGGAAGATCTTTAAATTCCCATTCCGATTACAGTAGTACAGATGAGTAGTGAGTTGAACCTTGAACTAAAGGAAAATAGTAGGGTGTGTTAGATTGGATTTGGGAAATTGGAGTGCCTATAACCATCCCAGCAATATCCTCTGCAAAGAATTGAAGTTGTAAGTGATCATGTCACTGGAGAACCACATGTTAGGCTTAAGGAGTAGGCTGTAGTATATTTCCAGTCATGACATGCACACAAGAAGTAATGGAAGTATAAAAATGAGGTTGATTAAAATAATCAAGCTACCCTCTTCCACTTATACTAGGTGATAAGTTGCTTAATCAGTCACTTTCAGTTGTAGACTTTGGACCAAGTGCTAAAAAGTATTTGGAACTGGAATGACATTGAAGGAAACTCATAGTCTTAGGAAACTTGGTCTTACCTAGTGCTAAATTATCAAGGTAGTTTAGAACCAGATTCCTTGCAGAAGATAGGATAGTCTTGGCTTTTCATTTAAATCCACAAGGGGAAGAAAAGCATGGCTGCTAATTCCCACATTCTGAGGGAGGAGGCCAGAGCCCAAAATACTTTTCCTTTTTGGCTTCACTTTCAACTCTCAACAGATAGGTACAAATAGACAAGTAGTCTTCCAGCACTGCTTCTATTCTCTGTGGTTCAATTCAGTAATATCATATATAGCTACTGTTTCCTGATCTGTTACAAGGTTGTTAATTTGTCTGGCTAGGAGGATAAGGTCATGATAAATAATAGAAAGGGCCGAAAATAGTTATAATTTATCTCATTCTTCTGGTCTATAATGAGATTCATTTATCTTTTCCTCATTTGGTTTTGTCATTTCCCCTTCAGGGAGCAGAAATTTTCTTCCCACATTTTTTTGAAGCTAGTTAGTGATTATGATCGAATTATTCTAGAGAACTGGAAGCAACTTTGAGAAATCTTTATTTTTTTTGTTCCATTTAGAATGCCTGAGTAATTAATATAGGATGCTCATGTTTGTAATTTGTGTTGTAAAATCATAAACCTGTCTTACATTATTTTACTTTATTGAATTATTACTAATTTTTTTAACATTAAAGTTCGTATCTTCCACTAACTTATTTCTTGAGCTACCCTATCATTTCTATTTTGTCCAGGATATGTAATCGTCAACAACAAGTAATCATATGTTATTTATTACAGCAGAGCCATTACATTTGGACTATAACATCCCAATCTTCACTAGGATAAGTGAAGCAAAAAAAAGCACTAAACAGGATTAAAATGGGAAAACCAACTGAACCAGATGAAGGCCACACAGAAGAAGTCCATATAGGAGGCAACACTCTTTTTAATTAAAAAAAATTTTTAATTAATTTATTCACTTTTAGTTTTCAACATTCACTTCCATAAGGTTTTGAATTCTAAATTTTCTGCTCCTCCATCCTCTCCTTCCTCCCCAAGACAGTGTACAGTCTTCTATAGGTTCTACATATACATGAGAGCAAATAGTCTGCTTCATTCTGCATTCAGATTCCATAGTTCTTTTTCTGGATGTGAATAGAATTTTCCATCATGAGTCTTAGATCCTTGCATTGCTGAGAAGAGCTAAATCTATCAAAGTTAGTCATTGCACAATGTTGCTGTTGCTGTTACAGTGTTCTCCTGGTTCTGCTCACTTCACTCACTATCAGTTCATGTAAGTCTCTCCAAGTTTTTCTGAAGTCTGCCTGGTTATTATTTCTTACGAAACAATAGTATTCCATTACGTTTCGTTTACCACAACTCGTTCAGCCATTTGCCAATTGATGGGTATCCCCTCAACTTCTAATTATTTTTTGGGGGAGGGGGAACAGCATTTTATTTTATTTTTAATTAATTTATTTACTTTTAGTTTACAACATTCAATTCCACAGGCTTTTGAGTTCCAAATTTTCTCCTCCTCTTTCTCCTCCCTCCTGCCCCCCATGGTGGCATGCAATCTGATTTAGGTTCTACAAATACTTTCACATTAAACATTAGTCAAGTTGTAAAGAAGGATTATAACCAATGGAATAAACAGTGAGAAAGAAGGAACAAAACAAAGCAAAAAAGAGAGAGAGCAAATAGTTTGCTTCAGTCTTCATTCAGACTCCATAAATCTTTCTCTGATAGTTGTCTTATAACCTTACATTGCTGACATGAGCCCACTCTATCCGAGTCAGTCATCACAGATATGATGTGTCTGTAATTATGTACAATCTTCTTGTTCTGCTCCTCTCATTCAGTATCAGTTTATTTGAGTCTCTCCAAGTTATTCTGAAGTCTCTCTGCTCCTTGTTTCTTATAACAAAATAATATTCCGTTACATTCATATACCAAAACTTGTTTAGCCATTCCCCAATTAATGGGTACTCCCTTGATTTCCAATTCTTGGCTGCCACAAAAAGAGCCACTATAAATATTTTTGTAAAGGTGGGTCCTTTCCCCATTTTTATGATCTGTTTGGAATACATTCCTAGAAGTTGTATTGCTGGGTTAAAGAGCAAGCGCAGTTTTATAGCCCTTTGGACATAGTTCCAAATTTCTCTCCAGAATGGTTGGATCGGTTCAAAACACCATCAGCAACGCATTAGTCTTCCAGTTTTCCTGTATCTCCTCCATCATTTATCATTTTCCTGTTTTGTCCTGTTAGCCAATCTGATAGATGTGATGTGGTACCTCAGAGTCATTTTGATTTGCTTACCTGTTGTATCCCATTGGTAGAATGTACTGCTAGAGGGCAAGGACTACTTAAAAAGTTTTTATTTGGTGTTCCTATCAAAGTTGCTTCACTTGTAGGGAGCCATTTATAAAGACTAGATTTAATTGGGATTAAAAAATATTGCCATTCTCTAGTCAAGTATAACATTTAATATCATGTGAATCATATCTAAATATAGAAGCCATATGCTTTGAAAAATGATAATTCCTAAAATTTGAAAAGATATACTTTTATTTTTTAAGAGCAAGAATTATTCTCTTATTTTTCTCATTTAAATGTAAAATTTTCTTACATTAATTTTGTAAAATTTTGAGTTCCAGATTTTCTTCTTCTCCCTCCCTCGCATCCCCCTTCCTAGAAAAGAAAAGTAATTTGATATATATTATGCATTTATAGTCATACAAAGCATTAGCCCTGTTGCAAAATAAATCAGATCAAAAAAAGAAAATATCAAGAAAAATAAAGTAGGAAAATAGTTTGCTTTGATCTGCACTTAAGACTCCATCAGTTTTTCCTCTGGAGGTGGGATAGCATTTTTCATCTTAAGTCCTTCAGAATTGTCTTGGATCATTGTTTTGCTGAAAATAGCTAAGTCATTTACATTATTGGTACAATATTGCTGTTACTCTTTACAGTGTTCTCTTGGTTTTGCTCATTTCACTTTGCATCAGATTGTATAAGTCTCTCCAGGTTTTTTTGAAAGTGTTATGCTTGTTGTTTCTTAAAGCATAGTAGTAGTCCATTACAATCGTATACAACAACTTGTTCAGCCATTTCCCAGTTAATGAGTACCCTCCCAGTTTTCAATTCTTTGTAGCTTTAAGAAAGAGCTGCTATAAAATAAATATTTTTGTACATATATGTCTTTTTCCTTTAAAAAAAATGTTTTTGGGATACAGACCCAGTAGTGTCATTTCTGGGTCAATGGATATTATGCAGAGTTTTAAAGTGCTTTGGGTATAGTTTCCAGTTGTTTTCTGGAATGGTTGGACTAGTTCACTACTGCACCAGTTGTGTATTAGTGTCTTAGTTTTTCCATATCCCCTCAAACATTTGTTGTTTCTCTTTTCTGTAATGTTATGTTCTGTTATCAGTCTAATAGTGTGAGGTAGTATCTCAGAGTTCTTTTAATTTACCTTTCTCTAGTCAATAGTTATTTAAAGCATTTTCTTTTAGAGGTGGTTGCTGTTAAGTGACTTGCCCAGGGTCACTCAGCTAGTAAGTGTCTGAGCTGGATTTGAACTCAAATCCTCTTGACTCCAGGTCTGGTATTCTATCCACTGTGGCACCTAGCTGCCCCAACCATTTCTTCATATGACTGTAGATAGTTTTGATTTCTTCTCCTGAAAACTACCTGTTCATGTCCTTTGACCATTTATCAGTAGGGGAATGACTCATAATTTTATAGATTTGACTCAGTTCTCTATGTATTTGAAATATGAGGCCTTTATTACAGAAGCTAGGTATAACACTTTCCCCCCAGTGTTCTGCTTTCCTTCTAATCCTCGCAGCCTTGGTTTTGTTTGTACAAAACCTTTTTAGTTTAGTGTAATCCTAATTATCCACTTTACATCCCATAATTCTTTCTCTGAGGTGTTGGTCTATATCTAGTTTCTGCCAAACTACTTTATAGTTTACTGAGCTTTTTTTGTCAAATAGTGAGTTCTTATCCCAAAATCCTGTTGATCTTAGAACTATGACCAGGTCCCTTGCTCTCCTGCAGCCATAAGCATTGGAGCTTCTTTTTGCCATAGTAGTTAGACCAGGGTCCCTATTCCCTTGTAAGTGGTGACCACAAGCGCTCTTCTCTGCGCAAGAAATATGACCAGGGCCCCTACTCCTCTTCAGCTGCAAGAACTGGTGCTTCTCTTTGCCCTTAGCCTGTGACTCAGAACTGCATATGGGTCATTTAACAGTGCCAGCAAAGGGTACCCCCCAGCCTCTTTCTCACTAGTTATCCAACCCGCTGTGGGCTGAGAGGTCTGAAGTTGCTGATGCCACTGATGCAGCTGCCTCCAAGTCCTGCTGTTGGTCTCAGTGTCAGCTTTCAGGGCAAACTTTTCCCAATGACCTCCTTTGTTGTTTTGAGCTGGAAAATTGTTTCACCCAGACCTTTTGTTACTTCTTCTGTTCCAGGATTGGATTTGAGGTATTACTTTAAATAGAGGGTAGAGGAAATAGAAATGGAGGGGAATTTGGGAATTTAGGTGAGTTCCTGTCTTTTCTCTGCTCTCTTGGTTCCCCCCAAAAAATACTTTAACCAATTTTTGTTGGTCACGAAACAGTTCTACTCCTAGCAGTGTTTAGTAACATACCTTTGTACTTTTGTCAATTTATTCTCCATAGTACCGTGTTTTCTTTATAAATGCTCTTTTAAAAAAGCTTAATTTCTGATTGGGTTGGTATTCTCAACACTATTTGATTTCTCTAAGCCAGGCTCATTTTTATTCTATCTTAAACTCTCAAAAGGAAAAAAATGAAAGCATCAATTTAAGAAAGGTAAAAGAGGTCTTCCTTTTTTCCTTTATGTTATTCATTTCCTTTGGATAATACAAAGCTTCTAAATTACCATTTTTCTTCCACTTGATATCTTATCCTAGAACAATTCTGTATAATGTTAACTGTAAAATATTTTCCCATCGACCTATTTGTACTACTAAGTTCTGAAATGCCAATTTGACTTTGTCCATTTAGATATTAGACATAATTTCCCATCTCCTTCCCTTCAGTGTGTCCCGTCCCCCCTGTCTCTACCTTCCTCCCCCCTCCCCCAAGTATATTTCTTTTCCCTTTCCTTTCTTTGTTT
>JAQQSV010018467.1:0-11394 GCA_028646515.1 Pseudochirops corinnae | reverse complement strand
GCTGACTTTAGTGGGAAGTATCTGTGTGCGTTTTTGAAGTTCTAGGTTGGTCCAGAGTCCTATTCCATGGGTATTTGGGGGTGGCTATGTGAGAGCTGCGATATATTGCTGCTGCTACGCCGCCATCTTGGCTCCGCCCCCCAATCACTCCCTGTTAATGAGAATCCATCAAAAATCAAATTTCTTCTCATTTCTTTCACTTTTTTGAAGTACGAAATTATCACTATGACAAGTCAGGAAGTTTTTGACTATTCTTTGAGGGAGAGAGGGAGAGAGACCCAGAAAGAGAAAGAGAGAGACAGAGACAGAGAGGCAGAGACACAGAGACAGAGACACAGAGACAGAGACAGAGACAGACACAAAGACAGAAAGCACCAGCAGATTTCTAGATAATTGAAGTCTTCCTCCACCCCCCATCACTACTATATTCTACTTCTATGTCAGACTTGAAGCATTTTCCTTCTCTATTTCCACTGTCCAGGTGGTCTATTGTATACTCCAGTCACAAAAGCATTTGTTTGTCTCCCCTTCACCCTTTTAATGGAAAATACTTTCCATCGTTCTTCTCTGCTCTAGTTCCTAGATTTCTTCACAAGAGTATAACGTCTTAGTGGAATACGACCCCTACTCCAAATATATGAATCTTGATTTTGTTGTTGTGTTTGAATAAGGTATGCTTGTATAGGGCCATACTCTAGGTTTCATCCCACCAAATCTCAGTAACACCTAAGAAATCAAATTTGTCCCCTTTTTTTAGGACCTCTGTTTCCTCTTGCTTGTTGCCTAAACTTTGCTCCCTTGTGTATAGATACTTGAGGCATAAATTTTACTACTGGCTCCTTTCTTGGATTTTGTCACAACTTTTTTGTTTTTGGCTACTTTAGTACATAATTTAGGGATATATACATAAGCCATCTTTTCCCTCATCCATCGTTATTCATTTAAGACCCTTTTGATTAGATTTGTGGAGCACCTAGCAAACACACTCTTACCAGCCTTTGTTACGTGTACTTCATCTCTGGCCAGGAATCTGTCAACCTCATATTGTAAGCTATAGTTAAGAATTCCAAATCCTGTTCTCAGACACCACCTTATTAGCTAGCTGTTGATTTCCTAAAAAATTATTATTTTTTTTCTTCTGTACCTTTTACCCTTATCTTAGTGGGCTATGGTCAGGAAAACACATCAGATGTCCCTATAATCTTCAGTTTATTGCTCAAGACATAGTAATCATTCACAATATTTTTAAAATTCCTTCTGGACGTGTCAGTTTTGCCACTCGAGACACCAAAAGGCAGCAGTTGTCACTCATTTTGACAGATTTTGGAGGTTTGCTTTTGTGTCTGGACGAGCAACTTCTTAGATGCACAAGAAGTTTTCCTCCTCAGCACTCAGCTCTCTCCTCTTCAAGGAGATTCTCAAATCTGATTTTAAGTTCTAATTGTACAGCTCTCCCTCTCTTCCCCTTTCTCTTTTCCTTCTGTCTCTCACTCTTCCATTCTCCCTCATCCTTGCAAAGGTCAATCTCCTTTCCTCACCTTCAGATACCCCTTTTCTCCCAGGCAAATCTCACTACTATTTGTTTTTTTCTAACATCCAGGAGTGTGGAAAACTACTCTTTGAATCCCTTTACCTTTTCCTTCAAGAACATGATCAGCCTGCGCCTGGAACACTGTCACTCATCTCTGGCAGAAATAAAAACTTCATGCACTTGATGCAAGTCATTATACGATTTCTTCTGCCCTCCAGAATGGTTGAAATTTTCACCCTTGTTTTTTAAGACTACTTATGAGTGTTTACAAGTCAAGCCTAAGCAACTAGTTAAAACTTTTTACAGACAACCCAAGTCAAGTTCTTTACTTTTTTAATTGGCCACAGCTATATCCACTCCCATCAGCCCTGCATCATTCTCCTGTCTGCTTCCCCCCTTTCTCCCCACTGACCACTCATTGATTTACTTCATCCTCTTATTTCCCCATTTGTCTTTTCTTACGTACCTTACCTTGTCTTGCCAACTACTCTCTCCTTTTCTCTTCCAGAGTCTTTCACTTTCACAGCTCTTCCCTAATCCTCTTTGATCCTACTTCATCCTTTTATAGACTCTTTAATTGTTCTTGATACTGTTTCTCTTGGGTAGCTAATGGACTGGACCTAAAGTCAGACTCATCTTCCTGGGTTCAAATCCAGCCTCAGACACTTACTAGTTGTGTGACCTTGGACAAGTCACTTAACCCTCTTTGCCTCGCTTCCTCATGTGTCGAAAGAGCTAAAGAAGGAAATGGCAAATCACTCTAGTCTCTGTTAAGAAAACCCCAAAAACAAACATGAAGACTCAAATACTACTGAACAAGAACAGCTGTTTCTCTGAAAACTTGGCACAACTCAGATGAGTACCTGGACCTGGAAATTATTCTTCACATTTTCCCTAATTTCCCTAGTTTTCTTCAAATTTTGCAAAATTTCTTCTCACCAAATACAACCTCTGATTTATTCCATCGGTCCAAGCCCCTCCCAGTCACCCATACAATTTTCTGCTTGGTTTGCTAAAGTTCATTCCTTTCTTTCACTTCTCCCTCAAAATCCTCTCAGTAAAAACAATGTTCCAGCCCGTCAGTCCTTTTGCAGTGCCTGGAATGCTCTCACTCCTCACCTCTACTTCTTGGAATCCCAGATTTCCTTCTTTACTCAACCTGTATCACCTTCTGAAGGAGGTCTCTCCCACTTCCACTAGACTAGATGCTGTTGTCTTCCACTCCCAACCTGGCATCTATATATATTAAGGTACTTAATAAGGGCTTATTGATTGATTGACTTACTGATTGATTGTTGTGCAATGATCAGTGGGGCTGATATACTCTGTATGATGAATGATCAGTGGGGCTGTTATACCTATCCAGGGACAAGCATTTTACTCTGTGCCTAAAATTCACTAAATTCTTCCAAATGCTTTATGTTTAACCATAGTCCTCATTCCTTAACTTCTTCTGTAAACTTGGTGCCGCCTCTACTCTAACTCAGATTGTTTTCTGGCTCTCTTTCCCTGTCTGCCTCTCCCTCATGCTCTCCATCACTCATGCATACTGGCCCCCGGCTCCTTCTCTAGGCTGAGCTCCACAGAATCCTAATTGTTTCTCCAATCTGCAAGCTGCTGAACAGTTTCCCACGTCCTTTAGCTCCAAGAATCTCTGAAATAGTCCCAATAAAAGTCTCTTTATAGCCATGGCCAGACTCCGCCCCTCCCCAAAGAGGCGGCCCATTCTGTCAACCCTATCAGGAAGGTTATGAAAGTGACTGGGGCAGCCACTGCAGCCAGATTCACTGCAATGAAATGCATCTGAACATTTCCAGAGCTGAACAAACCATATGTCTTCATGATTTGATTGTGCCTGGGTCCCAAAGGCACCCCCCAGCTCTATTGAACACTGATGGAGTTATTTAGGATCATAAATAATATTATCGGAGAGTCTCCGCTGGGTAAACAGAGGCAGTGTATAAATTGTCGGAGTGTGATATTGATTGTTCTTAGCTGACTAATGAATTATTCTGTTTAAGAACCCTCGGAAATGGTGAGCAGCATTCCAAGGCAAGGGGGCCTTTGAAGGATTTCCCTGAAGAGCCACTTCTTCGTGACTATGCTTGGCCACAGCAGCCTGAGAGGAATGAACAGGTCCTGTTAGCACAACAGGTGAGTCCAGAGTGCAGAGACAGGAACAAGAGACTGGTGGCTTTTATAGATGAGGAAAGATGGAAGTCTCACAGTCTGGAAAATCCAACCACTTGGACTCTCCTTCCAAGTCTGTCTGTTGCCTTTGCTTGTATGGATTTCATGAGAAGGGGAAAAAAATAAAACCACATCCAGAGCCTAACATAGCACCTGACATATAGAATGTACTTAACACTTGTTTGTCAGTGGATGGATAGATGGATTCAGTAATAATTTATTAAGTTTCTCCTATGTGCAAAACACTGCAATGAGTACTGGAGGCAATGCAAAGTTTAAACATAGTTTCTAACCTCAAGGAACTTCTAATCAAATTGGTATACAGTAGCAGCAGTGAATAAAAACCACAGATAGCTTTAAGGCACACATGGCTGCCACAGATCTGAGGTCATTATAACTTGTTTGTGCTCTGGTCCTGGACACTTGGAGAATTAAAGCAAACTGAACCATGGGGGCACATGGCAGGGCTACAGTGACCTGTTGAGCTCACTCAACTTAGAAAAAATATATACATTGAGTCCTTAATCAGTGCATCAGGCTAATTCAATCCCAGGCTGGTTTTTCTGGAAGTTATAATAACAACTGTCAGCATAAAATGTTAGCATTTATGTGGCTGGCACTCTAAGGTTTGCAAAACACTTTATGTATATGGGGAACAACCCCTGGGAGCCCAGTACATAAAGTCATAGATGCAGTACGCTCTGCCTGTTGGCACCCCTAGTGGAGGACTGGTGTACTTGCTTTTGGAAATGCAAGCTGATGCATAATGGAGTAGCTTTGGCCTTCATTTAGAGTCTACCCAGATATTTGATGACTATTTCCTCTTGACTTATTGGATGGTCACCAGAAAAAAAAAAAAAACAAAAAAAAAAACCCTTTTAATTGGCTGCTGTTCCAGAACTGAATGTGCATACAAAAGATAAAGAGAGAGGAAAGCTTTCTTCTCCCTGGAAACTGTTGAGTGAGAAGGAGGGAATGTTTTAAGCCTCTGGGTAGGGGAACCTGTCCTTTGCCTTATTTTCATAAAGAGAGGAAGGGAAAAAAATAAGCTTTTATCTAATACCTACTATGTGCTACACACTGTACTAAGTTCTTTACAAATACCGCCTCATTTGATCCTCACAACAGCCCTGTGAAGTTGATAATCTCCTTTTTACAGTTGAGGAAACTGAGGCAAACATAGGTTAAGTGACTTGCACAGGGTCACACAGCTAGTAAGTGCCCGAGGTTGGATTTGAACTCCTGTCTTCCTGATTCCATGAGGCCTTGAACACATGGAACTTTTGTTTCTTCTGTCTCTTATCAAGCTTATTTTTTCCTGATTGTATGGGAATGAGTATTGGAGATAGAAAGACCTTATAAGCTTCAGTAGGATGGAAGAGATACTGGAGATCTGATGATGGGCAGTCTTCTATATCTGTAACATCAGAGCCAGTTGAGAGGTCAACTTGGAATAATGACCTGCTTGACCCCATCTAACAATCATTTGATCCATCAAAGTATCCTGGGCAAGGGAACAACTCACCCATTGGCAATATTGCCCCCAGAAGCAAGCTTGGTGGCAAGAATACTTTGTTCCTATCATTGTAAGTTTGAACCTACTTTCTACACTGACTAAAGTGTGGTGTTTTTGTATTTTGGTTCTTCTTATACCTATTCATTAAATATCACCTTATTAAAGCTAGTTGATGTTAATTGGTTATCAATATATTGAAAATATATCAATTGGTCAATGTATTATTGGAGCACTAATTATTGTAGTTAGTTGGTTGATTTGGGGAGAACCCACTAGATTGGGGCTAATGAACTATAGCATTAGAAAGAGAAGTCCAACCTTTTAGAGTTACCCTCTAAAACCCTGAGGGAAGATAGCCTTGTTTGCATGACCCAAATTGCTAATGCCAGTATGGGTTGGAAGAGTATCTCTAAAGCCTATACATACACACATACACACACACACACACACACACACACACACTCTAATGCAGCAGTTCTCAACCTGTGGGTGGTCACCTAAAGCTATCGGAAAACACATATTTCTGTTGGTCTTAGGAACTGAGACACTGCTCCTCAATCCGTCTCCAGGCAGGTCCGCCCACATGCAGATATGCCCACATACAAGTATTAAAGGGTTGTGGCATTAGGAAGGTTGAGAACCACTGCTGGAAAGCCTATACATACATACACACACACTTTAAAGCCTATACATACATACACACATACATACACACATATACATACATATATTTATGCACATTATACATATATACATGATATTACATATATATTCTCTCATTTGATCCTTTCTACAATCATGTGAGATGAATGTTATTATTATCATTCCCCTTTTATAACTGAGAAAATTGAGGCTTAGAAAAATCTGAGGCAAAGTTTGAACCCTGGTATTCTAGTCCCCACCTGCAATGTTCTGTTTAGAGTGAAGCCTGTGGAGCAAATGGTACGGGGAACTTACAGCTGAGAATCCAGCACATCCTTCGTGAGTCTGTCTCCATCCCTATGAGGAAAGCCAGGAACAATGGGCCAAGTCCCTCAGGATGCAGCATCTAACAAGGTTAGAGGTGGTCCTTGATTTTATTGGGAAGCCCCAGGGATTAGTGCCAGGTTGGCAGCCTGGGAGATGGAAGTCCCTTGCCAACCAAATGGGCAGAGCTCAGGAAAACTGTTGTAGCTACTGCCCCAACATCAGTTCACAAAGCCACCTTAGCCCCTTTTCTGTTCATTTCTATCTCTCCAGCCAGCACCTGCAAGACAAGGGACTCCTAGCAACTGGAAGCTGAATAGATAACGCTTGGTCTCTTCCATTTGGCTTCTCAAAGAGTACCTGAGAAGAAGAGCCACTTAGCAATATCAGTGGTAATATATGATTGAGTCCTCGGCAGTAGAGGGCAATATTAGGTCACGCAGATGGAAAGTAACTCAAGCCACCCAGAAGGAAGGAGGAAGTAGTCTGAGGAGAGAGGGTGCATGTGGTGGTTATAATGAGGATGTGACACATCTCCAGTCTCCAGACCTTATGACATATGCAGCATAATATTTATACCAGTCACCCAGACTAGTATCCAGAAAGCTACAGCAAGCAAAGGCAGATATTTAGAAACTGACTAGTGAAACTGGAAACAATTATTGGCATTTCAGCAAAACAAAATGGCAACAGAAGCAACAAAGGCAGCAACTGGCTGAGAAATAAATTGCCTAGCCCTAAATCTTTGGCTTTTGTTTTTGAGTTCAGTCTCCAAGTTAATTCAGAACAAAAGACAGTTACTTAAATCTGGATATTTTATCTTAATGTGGGCAATTCCCATAATATCACACATTAAGATGTCTGATTTGAGCTGTCACCAAACAGGCGGTGGTAATGTCATTTCAGATATGTTTTATCACTGCACACACATGGGCTTTGATTCTGTTTGTGGCACATGAGAGCCTGTCATTAAATTGATCTCAGAGTTGAAGCAGAGAAAATGAACCAGTCGGACCCTACGCTTCCCTAAGGTAAGGGCCAGTGGTAGGGGAGCAACAGGGAAGTGGAGTTTCCTACTCGTACAAACAACACATGTAGCCATTATGTGTCACCAGCATGGGAGGGGCTGGAGAGGAACAAATGGCCCATTGCATTTCAAAAGCCCCAAAGAAGCTGACCAAGGGGCTTTGTGTGGAAACCAGTCAACTGTTATTAGGAAGGTAAATTGCAAGGCTGGCAGTTTTCAGCTCTCCTCAGCCCTCTCCCCCTCGTTATCACAGCCAAATTAGCGATGTACGATGTGGTTGTTTGTTTGGGATGGATTCTGCTGCCGTGGCACTGCTGTCCACCAAGAGATGCTGGGAGGCTGCCAAGTGATTAAGCTTTGTGGCTAGCCTGCTCCTAGAACTGATTTCTTCTGGAATATTAAAAGTTTTACAGCCTAAAGTGTTGCACTTTGACTCCTGGTAATTAATACTGATTTTGCCATAATATCTTATTTTTTATGAGCATTATCTTGTTTTTCATGAGCTTCAAAAAATATCACTACAGCTTATGAAATAAACTATAATATCTTGTTTTACACAATCTTATTTGTGTCATTATCTGGACCCTGGATCAGCTAATTTAGCCCATATGATACAGAACAATATTTATTTTTCCACAGATTACCGGAGCAATGGCATTTCCACAGTGTTGCACATGTGAGCTGATGTACCCCTACCCACAGAGGTCCAACAATCCTGCTTCAGCTATGAAGAGCAAAATGGTCAGACCTAATGATTTGGAGCCTGCAGGTCGAGGGAGAGGGAGGTTACTGCTCACCAGTAAAGTTTTTTTTTTTTCCCCACATGTGATAATGTCAGAATATTCAGCCAAGGAGAGTTGGATGTGGAGCCAAAGAGGAGACGGGCATTGGCAGAGATGGGCAGATGAATTGGGAGTGGTTGAAACAATTCAAATCAAATTGAACAGCTATTGTGTGCAGGGTACTAAGAGAGATACCTAAAAAAAAATAGGTCATGATCTTTGCCTTCAAGAAACTTATAGTGTGTTTGAGGAGCCAAGGAAGAAATTTTTACCATCTGCAAAATTCTCCCAGAAAGTGAAAATGTTTAAAAATATAAGGAGCTGTGGTTCATTAGTATCCTTTTGGAGTGTCCATCCCACTTAAGGATCAACAAAAAGGATTCATCAAAAAGAAGCATCAACATCACTGGTCCTTGGCTCATACTCCATAGCTAACTTTCCTTTACCCAGCAAACTCTCATTCTCTAGGAGTTTGTAACCCACTTGCATCAGCAAAACCTAAAATACAGGTATACAAGTGGAGTCAAAATGTTGGAGAGGCAGGATGCAGTATAGCAAGCCCCACCTACTCACAACTCTTCTAAATTGATAGAGAAAATGCACTAGAACTAATTCTGATTGGGATATGTAAGAAAAAGTCACACTGAGTCATTTGTTCCAGTTCAGGAGTATTGTTACCAAGAATGACCATAGGGGCAGAGCATCCCAGTGGAAAAAAGAGGTTGCACATGACAGAGAGAGGTGGTTCCGGACCCACACGCAGCACTTTAACAGGAACAGGTGCCAATTGGTAGTTTTGTTACCCACTACACATTTTCTAGTCAAAGAATCAGGGTGAACCAAGAAGGGCACCTATGCCTAGGGGTTACATTCCAGAAAAAAGGGCAGTGACAGGCAGTATAGTGCAAGTGTGGTAAATAAATTGAGCTGCCAACAGCAGTAGCAGCAGTGTGGCTTAGATTCCAGGAGCAGAATAGAGCTCCAGTTCCAGCTTCTAGCTCAGTCTGAAACCTGCAAAGGAATAACCAGGTCAGGAACATCAAAACAAAAAGGGGCCTGCAGTTCTGTCACTCTACACCAGCAGAGTTGCCAGCTGGCTGAGACGGATTGAGTTAAATAGCAGTCTATCCTTGCACAGACTCAGATCAGTTACTGGCAGAGTTCAGACCAGTGGGGCAGTGATCAGATTTTCCTTGGATCTGAATGCTCTCAGAGCACTGAGAGTTTGCAGATCTTCAGCCTGAGCTGTCTCTGAGATCCTGAAGTAACCTAACACTAAATACCTCAAGAAGGCAACAAAATGATCAGCCAAGACCTACTCTCCAGAAGTCTGCAGAGCCCAGTCCTAATATCAAATCCAAAGTCAGGAAGTAGGGTAGAAGAATGAGCAAAGAAAGAAAGTATTTCACCAAAAAAGCTATTATGATGACAGTGATGTTTAAGACACAAAGCAAGAAGAAAAGAATGACTTCAAAACTTTTACAAGCAAAACTTCAAGGCAAAACAAAACAAAACAAAAGCTTGGAAACAAATTCAACTACAATTCCTAGAAGTGATAAACTAAGAATTTAACAAATTAAAATTGTTTTTTATGAATGAAATGAGAATGCTAGAGAAGGCAATTGTAAAAGAAACAAGAGATATCAAAGAAAGAATTGTAAAGAAAAATTAACAGCATAGCACAAGTATAGAACCTTGCACAAGCAACACATTCCCTGAAAATTAGAGTGGATCATATAGAAGTCAGTAACTCCTTGAAACAAATATTAAAACAAAGTCAAAATACTGAAAAAATATAAAGGAAAGACAAGATCTCTCATAGCAAAAACAACTGAGCTGGAAAACAGATTGAAGAGAACAATTTAAGAATCATTGGTCTACCTGAATGCTGTGACTATAAACAGAACATAGACTTCAGATTTTAAGAAATCTTAAAAGAAAACTGCCCATATCTCTTGGAATCTGAGGGCAAAATAGAAATAGAAAGAATTCATCAGTCACCTCCTGAAAGAAACCTCAAAATGAAAACTCCCAGGAACATTATAGCTAAATTCAGAGCTTCCAGGTAAAAGAAAAAAAATACTGCAAGAAATCAGAAAGAAAGAATTCAAGTACCAAGGAGCCAGAGTCAGGATCATACCATGATACAGCAGCCACCACTATAAAGGAGAGGGGAGCTTAGAATATGATATGCCAGAAGATAAAAGCTTATAGCCAAGAATAACTTACTCAGTGAAATTGAGTATAATTCTGTCAAGGGGGGGTGGGCAGAGAAGAATCTTTAATAAAATAAATACTTCCAAGTCTTCCTGATAAAAAAGACTAGAGCTAAGTAGAAACTTTGAAGTTCAAACATAGTGGTTAACAGAAACATAAAAAAGTAAATACATATATGATACATGTATCCCTTTTGAACCTGATCATCATCAGGCATCATATAAGGAGTCTAGTTATAGTCTATACAGAAGACTTGGTAGTGTTTCTATTATATGTTAGTGATCTTAAATGAAGAATGGAAAGTGGGAGAAAAGGAATACACTGAAGTGGAAAGGAAAGTAAAGTGAGGGAAAATTATCTCATAATCAAGGTGTGCAAATCAAGGTATGCGAGATGTCTGGCAGACAATCAAAAATGTAGGACTAGAGTTTATCAGAGATTAGGGCTGGATTTATGAATTTGAGAGTCATTTACCTAGAGGAGTTAGGGGAAGTGGCTAAGACTTATACTTCACTCTCCTGGTCAGAGAAGGAAAGAATACACACACACACACACACACACACACACACACACACACACACACGCACACAGTACATTTCATTGAACAAGAAAATAAAAGGGAAAGGTGGGGACATAAGAGAGAGGGTAGGTTAAGGAAAGGATTAGTACTAAGTGAAACAGACTCTAATAAAGGATGTACAAAACTATTTATAGCTCTATAGATAGGAATCTGAGGGGGGTGCCCATCAATTAGGCAATGGCTGAACAAATTATTCTATATAAATATGATGAAACTCTTTTATGCTGTAAGAAATGATAAAGAGGTTGATTTCAGAGAAACTTAGGAAGACTTGTATGAACTGATGCAAACTGAAGTGAGCAGAACTAAGAGAACAATTTATATAATGATAATATGGTGAATACAAACAACTTTGAAAAATTAGGAATTATGATCAGCATAATGATCAATTCCAGATGACTAGTGATAAAACATTATCCACCTCCTGATAACAGAAGGACTCAGATTGCTGAATTTTATATGTATGTGTACATATATATGTATACATGTATATATAATATATTATATACATACATTATATATTACATGCAATATATACACATATATAATATGTATGTACATTCATACACATATATACATATATAT
>JAQQSV010018466.1:0-11394 GCA_028646515.1 Pseudochirops corinnae | reverse complement strand
CAGGGATGCCCATCAATTGGGGAATGGCTGAACAAGTTGTGGTATATGATTGTGATGGAAGAGTACTATGCTATAAGAAATAATGAGCTCAATGATTTAGAAAAACATTGAAAGACTTGCATGAAACAGTAAAGAGCAAAATGAGCAGAACCAAGAGAATATTGTATATAGTAACAGCAATATTGTTTTAAGAATGATTTTGAATGAATAATTTATTTTAACTATTATCAATAACCAAATTAAGTATAAAGGATATATAAAGATTCTATCTACATCCAGAGAAAAAACTAATAAATAAAAGTATGTAAAGAATAATTTTGTATATATTGTATGTATACATATATGTATGTATTATATGTATACATATATGTATATATATATTTGTATCTAATAGTATCCATTTCTAGGGTGGCTGTGGAAGAAGGGAAGAAAAAAGGAAAAAAATAAATTTACATGATAATTTTGTTGTATATTTGAAAAGAATAGCAAATCGTACATAGTAGATTTGCAGTTTCATGCACAATCATCCTTTGTTATTGTACTATGTTAAATAAATTCTTGTTTTATTTCATAAATTTTAAAAAAATAATATGAAGAAATGATTCTTAAAAGAATTACAAACTATAAACCACAAAATGAAAAAATGTTCCAAATCACTAGTAATAAGAGAAATATAGATCAAAATAGCTCTAAGGTTTCACTTCAAACCCAGAAAACTGGCAAAGATAAAATGAAAATATAAGAAGAATTATTATTAGGATTATGGGAAGACAGGCACCCTAAGGATGGTGAAGTTATAAACTGAACTGGCCATTTGGGAAAGCAATTTGGAACTGTGCAAAGAAAGTGCCTATAACATCCATACATTTTGCTCCAGAGATTGCTCTGCTAGGTGTATATACATTAAGGAGGCTAATGATAAAAAGAAAGGCCCTATAGATGGTAAAGTATTTATTGCAGCATTTTTTGTAGTAGTAAAGTGCTGGGGAAAAATTGATACCCATCACTTGGGGAGAGGCTAAACAAATTTGTACTTGAATGTGCCATATGAAGCAATAAATATAATGAACCCAGAAAAGTATAGGAAGATTTATATGAACTGATGCAAAATGAAATAAGGAAAACAAGGAAAACAACATATACAATGACTACAACAGTGGAAATGAAATGAGATTCCAGACAGCAAAGAAGAAAGTTAGGCATGGCTCTGAGAGAATATACCCTGGCAGTAAGAGGTTAGATGGAGCTGCTAAGAACAAACTCAAGGAGATTAGTTGATTGACCTTCCCCAAAGAGATGCTATTCCCAGCTCAAAGTACTGCAAGCACACCATGGAAAGGGAAATGAGATTGGTGACCTGCAGTGTCAGGAGATGAGTTGTCAGGCCAGGTATGTTTCCTCTATGTGTAGCTTATTCCTCATGCATTCTATAGCTAGATGGTACAGTGGATATTGTGCCCAGTCTAAAGTCAGTAGGACTTGAGCTCAAATTTGGCCTCACATATTTTAGCTGTGTGACCCTGGATAAAATCACTTAACCTCTGCCTCAGTTTCTTCATCTATAAAATGGGGATAAGAATAGTACCTACTCCACAAGGTTGTTGTGAAGATCAAATGATACAATATTTGCTTAGTGCCTAGCATATAGTAGAAACTTAATGAACATTTTTCCTTTCCCTTCCATTCCTCTACTTCAATGAATTTGTATCAATGTGAGTATTTCCTCCAAAACTGGACTCTACAATTTATTCATGCCTTCTTATTCTATACAGCTCCCAAATTCTTCATAGACATCTATGTTATACCATGAATGTTGTTGTTCAGTTGCTTCAATTGGGTCTGACTCTTTGTGAACCCATTTGGGAGTTTTCTTAGCAAAGATACTACAGTGGTTCACCATTTCCTTCTCCAGTTCATTTTACAGATGAGGAAACTGAGACAAACAGGGTTAAGTGATTTGCCCAGGGTCACACAGCCAGTAAGTATCTGAGGCCAGATTTGAACTTGGGTTTTTCTTACTCCAGGCCCAATGCTCTATCCATTGCACCACCTAGCTGTCATGGAAACTTTCCTTTAAAAATAAACAAACATATGTTTTATTAAAAATTGGGTAGCATAGTGTAGTAGATAGATAATCTCATGTTTAGTCTAATCTCTGACATACGTTGACTCTGTGACTGGCAAGACATGTAACCTCTCCCCCAATCTGTCTAGACTAGAGGGAGTCACTGGGAATTTCTTATAACAATCAAATCACAGGTCTCATTAAAAAAACTAAACTAAACCCCAAACCAATGACCAGCTAAACTGGCTTAGTGTATTCATATTGTATCTTGTTATGGTCCCCACAACCACTCCAACTAATTAGTATAGTAAGGAAATATCTATGTAGCCAAATAAGGTAGCAATACATAGGAAACAGGAATTATGCGTGTAAGGGAGATTCCAGAAACCACATGCCAAAACTGCTGCCTAAATTAATTAAGGTCCCATTCAGAGATTATGTGCTAAGAGAAGCCAGGTAGGTTCCAATAAATGGTACTTTGCTTGCAAGCTGAAATAAGCCCCAGATATACTCAAAAAGATCAGAGAAATGTTGTCCTAATAAGACAACCTAAAGTGGCATTGACAGCTTTGAGATGACATTTATGTACTATTAAGTCAACCTAAAGAGGCTATGGATGAGACTTAGTATGTCTTCTTCCCACTAGTATCTTATGAGAATGGGATTCCCAAACCCTGGCCCTTGAGCACTCTTCCAATTGCTATGGGTCCACACTGCCAAAGTACTCCCAACACTGAGCAGCTGTTAGGTGACTACATGCCTTTCTCCCTCCCCCATCTCTCTCCCACACTGTTTGCCTCCCTGTCTCACCCCATTCCTGTGTAATTTTCCACTGCTCTCTATCACATTCAGTTCAGAGACCCACTCATCATCCATTTGCAATGCCTGTCTAACATATCTGTAGTGATGGACTATTACTACCTCAATGAATGGTGCATCTTATTTCACAGCATAATGTGGACAGCAGGTGTTCTCTATCCACTTTTTTCCCCCTGCATGGATTGTTAGATTCATATCTTTTGAATGGTTTTCAATCTCTCTGAGAAAAACCTGTATTTGATCTCACCTGTATTTGAGGAGGCCATACAGTATTCTGGGAGCTGATGCAATCAGCACAATTATCTGCGAATGAAAACATCTGAAGGACCTCACTCTACACAGGGAACCTCTCTTCCATTTTTTCCTTTCCACAAAATATTCTCCAAGATGGCAGTGAATATATTTGGCAAGTATTTCTCCATGCTTTAGGCCTCACTTAACTTGATAATCCAAAAACTGTTAAACAAAATTATCTCTGTGGTTGTATCTATCAATGAATTGTATATAACCCTTAGCATATGCTTGATAAATTTCTTCTTTAAAGAGAGCCTTTAAGATTCTCTTCATTTTGTTTCATTTAGTCAAATTATTCTTTGGAATAAATAATAAACATAGCAGTACCTTACACTGATATTATAAAAGGTTTTTTCTGATTATTTGTCCTGATTATTTTTCTGGAATATTATTCCTGATATCAGGAATTTGAGTTTGAAATTAATGTTTCAGAATATCAGTTTCTTTCTCTGTAAAATGAGGAGATTGGTGAGAAAGGATGGAAAGAAGAAAGAGGAGGAGGAAGAAGAGAAGGAGGAAGAGGAGGAGGAGGAGGAGGAGGAGGAGGAGGAAGAGGACTTGACATTAAGATCCCTTGGGTATAAATCCCAGCCCTCCCTGGGAACACAAGTTCCTTAACTTTTTTGGGTCTCAATTTTCTTCTCTGTAGAAGGTGGGGGTTGGATGAGAAGATATCTAAGAGCTGCTATCCCTTCCAGCTCTGCTTTCTATAAACACTTAAACTATCTCCTCTCCTTATCCCTCTCCACTATATAAATTTGAATTATTATTCTTTGTTTTCTTGGTACCCTAGGACACCAGATAAATGTATGGAATCTTTACCTATTAAGTTGCAAGGGCTGATGGAAGCAGGACACCCAACACTGTTTAGATTATACTGAGTTGGAAATGTATCAGATGGAGTCTGGCATTTGAGTTCTAACTTGCCTCTTTGAGTCAGACAGGCCCTATAAACATGTTTTGGTGCATTGTAAGTGATATCTTTGGAGGAATGAAGACTATGAGCTTCTAGGCAACAGTGATGGTATCTCCCCTCTAGTTTGTTAAGAAAGAAGGAAAGAAGGAAGGAAAGAAGGAAAGAAAGAAAGAAAGAAAGAAAGAAAGAGAGAGAGAGAGAGAGAGAGAGAGAGAGAGAGAGAGAGAGAAAGAAAGAAAGAAAGAAAGAAAGAAAGAAAGAAAGAAAGAAAGAAAGAAGGAGGGAAGGAGGGAGGGAAGGAAGGAAGGAAGGAAGGAAGGGAAGAAAGAAGAAAAGAAAGAAAGAAGGAAAAAGGAAGAAAGAAAAAGAATTTCATACTGCCTGGGTGGCAGTTAATAGAGCAGCCCTGTAAGTCAGGTGGACCTAAATTCCAATCTGACCTCAGACACTAGCTGTAGGACCCAGGGCAAGTCACTTAACACTGTTGGCTTCAGTTTCCTGGAAGGAAATGGCAAACCACTCCAGTTCTTTGCCAAGAAAACCCCAAATGAGTCCACAGAGTTGGACACAACTGAAACAACTCTATGACAACAACAAACAAAAGTATATTGCGAAACACACAGTGGGCACAAGGTTCATATTTAAGGAGAAGGAATTTATCCATCTCGGATGTTCCAACTAGTTGCTTAATTGAGTGGGCACCAGTCATACTTTGACTCATTAAGGCCTCAGGGACCTGTAGTTTGATTTATAAATACAGACACACCTCAATTTATATGATACACATAGTAAGTTCCGAATTGTGGTTGGAATGCATGATAATAATCTCACTATCAATTTCTAGAACACCTTTTATTCCAAAGGGGCTTTCAGATTCACTATCAAATGCTACTCTCACCTCACCATCCCTGAGAGGCCAGGAGGAACTTACAAGTGACCCTCAAAGTTGGGTAGAAATTGCAAGGCCTGTGTTATTCTTTTCTGTAGTCTCTTCAGCACCCAATGTAGGGAGTGTGGCTCCTTATTGCAAAATCATCAGTCTGCTATTTAAAGTCCTCTACAACAAAGTTCCTAGGGAAGTGGAGTTAAAATGGTAGAATGAGAGGTAGCAATTATGCTCAACTCCCCCCAAACTTCTTCCACAATGATCTAGAAAACAGGTTAACCTGAATTCTGAGTGGGAAAGACAAGGACAAGTAATGGTATGTCATTTTTCCAACCCAGGGCAGCCTAACAAAATAAACAAAGAGGTCTCTAGATATTGAGGGTGCTGGCTGGCCGGACATGGCAGCAGCAACAGAAGCAGTACCAGGTTGTAGCAATATTACTGAGCTGTGATGGTGGCAGCAGAGGCAGGGAACAACCCAGCACCCAGGCACAGTTAGGAGGCAACACCTGGGCAGAAAGAGCTCCCAAGGGACCCAATCACTAGCACTGAAAGCAGGAATGTGTGCCCTCTAGAAGCAATGTTGCCCACGACCAAGTCCTGAGTTCCAGTTCCATGGTGGAGAAAAGTGGTCAGGGCCACAGAGGAGCAGGGCCCCTGCCTGGGTAAGGAGAGTAAAGAGAACAGTAAACAGAGTTCTTCCAGGATCACACATCTGGAAGCACTGGAAACTTACAGGACTCCAAACAGAGTTGTGAAAGGAGGAGAAGGGTGCAAAAAAATAGAAGCTCAGGCCAATCATTCCTCCTACCCAGAGATGAGCAAAACTGAACGCTAACATGAAGTCCAAAGTCAAAAAGTAGATTGGAAAAATGAGCTAATAACAACAACAACATAGAATACAACCATAAAAAGCTGCCATAGTGATGGGGAAGATCAAGATACAAATATGACAATGACTTGAGAATATCTACATAAAAATCTCAAAGAAAAATGCAGATTGGACACAAACTCAACAAGAATTCTGAGAAAAGTTAAAGAAAGAGGTCAAAAAAATGTTAGAAAAAGATTTTAAGACTAAAATAAGATTGGTAGAGGAAAATTGGAAAAAGATAGAAAAGAAAATTGCAAGAAAATTATGAAAAAAATAAATCCCTTGAAAAGAAAAGACACAAAAATACTGAAGAACACAACTCTTTAAAAATCAGAATTTTGGAGGTAGAGCCAAGATGCAGAAGAGGCAGCAGTTCAGTTAACTCTTACAACATTCTGTTCCAAACAATTTTAAAATAACACCTTAGATCTAATTCTGGCACAGCAGAGCCAACAAAAAAATCAGATAGAGATATTTTTCCAGACCAAGATAACTTAGGAGACTGGCATGAGATGTCTGTAACCCCAGGTTGGGGTTGCGTAACTGGAGTACACAAGGTAGCAGCACCAGTACTGGGACTTGGAGACAACTCAAACAGTAGCAACAGAAACTTTAATAGTTCTTCGCCTAGAGACAATGATTGGAAAATTGGTCAGAAAAAATTAAAAAGGATTTTGAATAGATACTGGGTACAGGACCCTCTTTCAATGCCCATACACAGTTCTGGGTTAGAGTCCCAGGACAGAGAGGGGTAATTTGTGGTCAATCACAAGAGAACAAAGGCCTTGGTCTCAGTTCCAAGGCAGAGAAGAGCACTACACCTGCAGCTACAAAGAAGCAGGGATCCTTCCTTAGTAAAGACCAGAGGACAGAACAGGAGAGCAGGGACCACATCTCTGCCTAGGTCACAAGGCATCTTGAAAGTACTGAAAACATAGATACCGCAAAAACTATTATGAAAATAGCTGTAAAAAAAAAAAGCCTCAAGTTTGGAAAAGTGCCTCCCCACCCTGAGGCAAACAGAGACGAACTCTAATATGAAGTTCAAAGTCAAGAAGTAGACTGGAAAAATGAACAAAAAACAACAAAAAAAAAGAATCTGAATAAAAAAATTTACTATGGTGATGGAATATCAAGATACAAACTCAGAAGAACATAAGAATATAAAAATTACTACAAGCAAAACCTCAAATTAAAAAAATTATTGGACATTATGCCAACAAGAATTACTGGATGAGTTAAAGAAAGAGATAAAAGTGGTAGAGAAAAAATTGTGAAAAGAAATGAGAGGAATGTTGGGGTGGCTAGGTGACACAGTGAATAGAACACTAGCCCTGGAGTCAGGAGGGCCTGAGTTCAAATCCAGTCTCAGACACTTAACACTTGCTGATTGTGTGATCTTGGACAAGTCACTTAGCCCCAGTTGCCCTGCCTTCCCCCACCCAAAAAGAAAAAAAAAGGAAATGAGAGTGCTGCAAGAAAATTGTGAAAAGAGAATTGAAAGCTTATTAAAAGATGCAAAAAATACTAAAGAAAAGGACTCCTCAAAAAGCAGAATTGGCCAAATGTAAAGGGAGATACAAAAGCTCACTGAAGAAAATAATTACTTAAAAATTAGAATTCGGCACCTGGAAACTAATGACTAGGGCACGTAGGTGGTGAGCAGGGAAAGTGCTGTGCCTTAAGTTGGGAAGATTCATCTTTCTGAGTTCAAAAATCTAGCCTCAGACACTTAGTAGCTATGTGACCCTGGGCAAGTTACCAAACCCTGTTTGCCTCAGTTCCTCATTTGTAAAATGAGCTGGAGAAGGAAATGGCAAATCACTCCAATATGTTTGCTAAGAAAACCCCAGAAGGGGTCCCAAAGAGATGCATATGACTGAACAATAACAACAAAGGCTAACAACTCCAGGAGACATTAAGAAATAATAAAACAAAGTCAAAAGAGTGGGGGGGGAAAAGTGGAAAATGTGAAATATCTCATGGAGAAAACACCTGACCTGGAAAATAAATGAAGGAGAGATAGTTTGAGAATGGTTGGACTACCTGAGAGCTAGAATTTTTTTTTTTAAACAGAGGCTACACATCATATTTCTTTTTAAAATTTTTTAAAATTAATTTTTGTTTATTTTTAGTTTACATCATTCATTTCATGAGATTTTGAGTTACAAATTTTCTCCTCATCTTTCCTCTACCCACCAAAACAGCAATTCCACTGTATACCCCCTCCTCCAATCTGCTTTCTCCTATATCCTCCCCCATAACCCCTCTGACTTTCCAGTAAAGCAAGATGAATCTCCCTATCCTGCCTGGATATCTTATTTCCCAGTTACATGTGAATAATAATAATAATAATAATCGTATATACATATATATACACACACATATATATTATATATGTATTTAACCTTTGATTTTAGAACTTTAAATTCTAGATTCTTTCCCTTCCTCCCTTGTCACCCACCCCCACTGGAAAGATAAGCAATTCACTGCAGGCCATATATGTGTAGTTATGCAAAACATCTCCACAATGGACATATTGTGAAAGACTGACTATATTTCCCTGCTTCCTATGCTGCCCTTCACTTGTTCTATTCTCCACTTTGTCCCTGTCCCTTTATAGAAGTAATACACATCATATTTCAAGAAATACAAGATAAAACTGTCCTGCTATCTTAGAACCCAAGCATAAAATAGAAATTGGAAGAATTCACCTCTCACCTCCAGAAAGTGATACTAAAATAAAAGCTCTCAGAAATATTATATCCAAATCCCTGAACTTCCATGTCAAGGAAAAAATATTGTAAGTAGATATAAAGAAACAATTTGAATATCATGGTGCCACAGTCAAGATCACATGTTAAAGGAATGGAAAGCTTGCAATATGATATTCTGGAAGACAAAGGAACTAGGTTTATAATCAAGAATAATCTACTCAGTAAAACTGAGTATAATCTTTCAGGGGAAGAATGGCTATTTAGTGAAATAGAAGACTTCCAAGCATTCCTGATGAAAAGACCAGACCCAAATAGGAAATTTGACATTCAAACAGAAGACTCAAGAGGAGCATAAAAAGATAAATATGAAAGAGAAATCATAAGGGATTCTACAAAGTTAAACTGTTTATATTTCTATATGGGAAGATGACACATCTAACTCCTAAGAACTTTATCATTATGACAGCAATTAGAAAAAGTCTACATAGACAGAGGGCATGGGTGTGAATTGATTATGTTGGAATGATCTCAAAACAAATGAAGGGGTGAGAAAGAGGGATGCACAGGGAGAAAGGGGAAGGGAGAGGAAAAATGGAGAAAATGATCTCACATAAAAGAGAGATGCTAGGACAACTTATATAATGAAGGGGGAAAAAGGAGGGTGGTAGGCAACACTTGAACCTCACTCTCATCAGAATTGATTCAAAGAGTTAAGATTATATAAACACATTCCAATTGAGTATAGAAATTTGATTTAGACAATAAAATATTAAAAAGGGAAAAAGAAGAAAAAGGAAAGTGTGATAAAAAAGGGGCAGTGGATTAAGGTAGGCAATAGTCACAAACAAAACAGACTTTTGAAGAGGGACAGCATAAAGTAAGAGAAAGAGAAAAATAAACAGAATAAAATAGAATGGAGGGAAATACATAACTATGAATGTGAATGTGTTGAACTCACCAATAAAATGGAAGTGAACTGGAGAATGAATTAGAAATGAGAATCCAACAATATGTTGTTTGTAAGAAATATGCTTGAAACAAACACACACACACATAAGGGACTGGAGTGGAATTTATTATGGACCAGTGGAAGTAAAAAAGACAGGGGTAGTAGTGAGAGAAAGCAAAAGCAAAAATAGATCTAATTAAAGGAGATAATCAGGGAACTGCATTTTGCTAAAAGGTGTCTTAGACAATGAAGTAAAAAAAAATTATAGCAAGTTTCTCTGATAAAGGACTCATTTTTTCAAATATATAGGGAACTGAGAAAAATTTATAAAAATGATAGCCATTTCTCAACTGATAAATAGCCAATGGATGTGAACAGGGAGGTTTCAGAAGAAGAAATCAAAACTATATATAGCCATAAAAAATTATCTAAATCACTTCTGATTAGAGAAATGAAAATTAAAACAACTATGAGCTACCACCTCACCCCTATCAGAAATGACAAATGCTGGAGAGGACATGGAAAAATAAGTACACTAATTAACTGTTGGTATTGTGAACTGGTCCAGCCATTCTAGGGAATAATTTGGAATTATGCCCAAAGAGCTATAAAACTGTGCCTACCCTTTGACCCAGCAATGTCACCACTAAGTCTATATACCAAAGAGATCAAAAACAAAGGGAAAAAATTTATATACACAAAAATATTTATAGTAGTTCTTTTTGTGGTGGTAAAGATTTAGACATTGAAGGAGAATTCATTAATTGACACATTAATTGGAGAATAACTGAACAAGTTGTAGTATATGATTGTGACAGAATACTATTATGCTAAAAGAAATGATGAGTGGGTGGAGCCAAGATGGTGGCGTAGAAGCAGGAAAATTCCATGAGCTCCCCCCATAACCACCTCAAATACCTATAAAATATGACTAAACAAATTTTAGAGCTACAAAATCCACAAAATGACAGAGAGAAACAAATCTCCCACCGAAGGCAGCCTGGCAGGCCTACAGGAAGGGGTCATCGCAATGCACTGGGAGCTGAGCACAGCCCTGCATGAGCCCACAGTTTTAGCCCCAAGGTAGCCCTGACCAGCAGAGGCTAGAATGGACTTCAGGAGAGTGGATCACCAGCAGCTGAGGTGGTTTCCAGAATTATCAACCCATAAATGTCAAAGACAAAGTAAAAGGTCAGTGTAGACTTTGTGAGAACAGGGGAACCAAGAGTGCTCTGTGGCCCCTGCCCCCTGGGGTGAGAAGGCAAGAAGCAGTGGAGGTGCTGCCTCCATGTGGGTGCTTCAGAGCTGCAGATCATAGGGAAACCAAGTGACCATTAAGAGAGTAAGCACACTTACTTTAACCTACTTAGATCTGGGTCACTGTCTTGGGTGGAGGTCCTAGGGTGTGTGACCAGTGACCCAGGGCTTGTGGGGCTGTAGAGAGGGCACCCAACTAATAGCTCTGGCAGCTGTGAAAACTCCAGCAATTTGGAACAAAACTCTCCTTTCCGGAAGCAGAGTTCTACTGTGGCAAAGAGCTCAAAAGTCAAGTAATCAAGTGGCAGCATGAGCAAGCAAAGGAAGCACAGCAATCAAACATTAGATTCCTTTTTGGGGGACAAAAAGGATCAAAGCATGGAATGGAAGGAAGACAACACAGTCAGAACTCCTGCACCAAAAGCTTCCAAGAAAAATATGAACTGATTACAGGCCATGGAGGAGCTCAAGAAGGATTTTGAAAATCAGGTAAAAGAAGTGGAGGAAAAATTGGGAAGAGAAATGAGAATGATGCAAGAAAATCATGAAAAGAGAGTCAACAACCTGACTGAAGAAAATAACACCACAAAAATAGACTAACTCAAATGGCAAAAGAG
>JAQQSV010018465.1:0-11394 GCA_028646515.1 Pseudochirops corinnae | reverse complement strand
CTCTCTCTCTCTTCCTCTCTCCCAGCTAGCCTCAGTCTCTAGGATTCTTCCTTTACTAGGAGCAGTGTTCCAATTCTGTCTCTCTGTCTCTGGAATTCTTGCTTATATACACACACTGGCCTCTTGTCTCAGCCAATCCCCTTCTTCCACATCAACAGGGGAGTTCACATCCTCTTAATAGTGGAACAGAGTTAGCACCTTCTATACTTAGCCCCAAGCTACTAAGGGCTAAGTATCTGCTAAACTGATTATTATTACAAAGGGTTCATCTCTTCTTTTGCATTTTCATCCCTACTGCTTATCATAGTGCTTGGGAGATTTTATACATGCACACACAAATATATATGTATGTATATGCATACATTCTTGTGTGTATATGTATATGTGTGTATATGCATATACATATGTGCATATATATGCCTGTATAAGTGTATATAAATACATATATATCAACATTTATTAAACATATCTGCATATGTTTAATCAATGCTTATTGATTGATTCCTGTCATCATTATTTGATGGTTTCTCTTATAGTGAGTGTACATCATCATTTGTTAGAGAAAAAGAAGCTATTTCCTCATTAGAGTCTAGCTCCATACTGTGGAAGAAATATTTCATCTGTTATACACACCCAAATGTTCTGTGGTTCTTCCATAAGACAGGTAGAATTATACTTTATACATCCTTGTGTCCCTCTCAGGCCTAGCATAGTTCTATTGTATGTATTCATCAAATAAATGTTTAACAAATGAACATAAGCATTGTTTTCCCTTATCTGTTGTGCAATCAAATACTTTCTCCTGTATGTAGGTAGATATTCCCTATGTGCCTGATTTCTTTCTTTGTTTCTTTGTTTAATGTCTCTAGATCATCATGTCTCCAACTCTTTGACTTATGATGGACTTTTAAAAAAGCACATATTAAAATGATTGAGACATCTTGACAATCCATTATGACATGAATAGTACCAGAGAAATTTCTTTGCAAATCATTTAGGATGAATTCATAGTTAAGCTTGAAAAATAAATATGCCCAGACATGCTCACAAGACTACAATTCTACTGTAGCAGAAAATATATGCTATATATTACTTTTGAGGAGCACTGTATAAGCTAATAGCTCCCCATAAATAATATAGTATGTGAAGTAATGTATAAATTGAAACTTCAGTGTCCAAGGACTGCCTTGAGTCAATTTTATGTCCAGTTAATGAATGCCAGAAGCAAACATAATTGCTTATTAGTGAATATGCTGAACACTAGCTCAGAATTAATGTTAGGTATAGAGTAACAAAGCTAATGAAATTTTGGCTGTTCAGATTTCAGAATATTTAGGGGTCATACCAACTCATGTGCTAGTTAAATGACTTGAAAATCTAATAGTCAGAATTTTTTTTGAAACTTTCCAAAAGTATACATTATACAACATTTTCCAGTTGATAAACCATTTGCTTATTTAAAACAACAACAACAACAACAAAATATTTTTTAAGTCTTAGTTTCTTCTTGCACATAGTTGAGATATTGCCAGGATGACAATAGCCAGTCCTCTCAGTAGTTTGCCTATTGGAGAGCATGGAAATCAAAGAGAAAAGAGTGAAAATTCCTATATGCTGCAATAAAAGCTAATTGAGATGAAAATGTAAAATCATGGTGGGTTCAGAGACAATTTCTGAATTCAGTATCTTAGAGATTTCATAATCATTGGTGCTACTGAAATCTAAGATATGATGACAGTCCCTCTAGGGGAGAAAGTGAAAGGAAGGTTTACAATGGGGAGTCAGTCAATCAATAAGTATTTAATAAGTGCTTCCTATATACCTGTCATTGTGTGAAGGACTGGGAATAACTTTGGAGTATTTAAAAGAACATTAATCTATCTATCTATCTATCTATCTATCTATCTATCTATCTATCAATCCACCCATCTATTCTATTTAAATATCAATTTCCCTGGTATGAGGATAGGGATGGGGTACAGAAAAAGACTGTGAGACAAGTACTTAATTCCTTAAGAAAAGAGCAAAGGAGATTATGGGAGCCTGTTAGCTCTCAGCCATGTCAGGCTGTGTACTAATTAGCAACCAATCTCCCAGCTTCTGATGCATTTGGCATGTTTTTATGCTTGGTCTTTCCAAGTAGATTGTAAGATTCCCAAAGGCAAAAATAGCTAGCTAGTTATTATTTATATATTTAGTATTTGATGGGCAGCTACATGGGACGGTGGGTAGAGTGCTGGGCCTGGAGTCAAGAAGACCCATCTTCTTGAGTTAAAAAATGGTCTTAGACATTAGCAATGTGACCCTGGGCAAGTCACTTAAGCCTGTTGGTCTCAGTTTTCTTATCTATAAAATGATTTAGAGAAGGAAATGAAAAATAACTGTAGTATCTTTGCCAAGATGGGGTAATGAAGATTTGGACATGACTGAAAAACAATTGAACATTTAGTATTAATATAGTTAGTATCTATATTTATATAACACCTCTGATATGAGGGCTTGTTGAGCTCTTTTTAGGGCTGCTTATCCTCATTTGGTGTCCAACTGTCACCTACCTCTCACCTGTGACTCCAAGAAGCTGTAGTATGTGCAGTGACCACACCCCAGTAATACTACCTTATCAGACTGGCTAAACCAGTGTGAGGGTAAGGAAAAGGATCTAAAACCCATTGGTGAGTTAGGGGGATGTCTAACCCATGCATGTGAAGACTTCCCCTGATAAAGTGAGAAGATGAGAACAATTTGTTCTAATGTCCACGAAGGTGACTGAAGCAGGTTCTGTGGAGTGCCTAGAGCTTGTTCAGACATCAAGGTCAATCACTGCTTGCTGGGCATTGCCAGTTATCCTGACAGGTGTCCTGCTACTAATTTTGTTGATTCTGGGAGAAAGGGTGAGGCTGACAACTTTGTGCAATTTTACCTCACTTAAATCCAATTCACCTACAAGTCAGGACATTACCTATGATGTCATTGGTCCTCTTCAAAAATGAAGGGCAAACAACAATATAGTGCTTTAAGGTTTACAAAATGACTTACCTATTTTATTTCATTTGACCCTGTAATGGTAATGGGATTTTGAAGATCTTTCCTGACCCATGATAGGCCTAAGTGAATTTGAGAACCTTCTCTGATTTGAAAATATACTCTTTCCCCTAATAGGCTGAATGTGATCACATGGAGCCTATGGTGGGAGGCTTGTTTTTCAGGAACACCCAAACCTTCTTACTTTGTGATTGGGCAGTGGTTCATGGGGTTGTGATGTTCTCTGACCCTGGAGAAGGCTATATATACCCTGAGGTGAGGTTTTGCTTTGGGGCTCACTTTGGGAAGAGTTGTGTGATTTGGCCAGATGAGACTCTGGGCAGCCATTGAGCCCCCTGGCTTTGAAAACCCAGATGTTGGTGCTTCTCTTTCTGGTGACTAATTGTATGTATGTGATGGTCAGACAGGTAGAAGCACTGTTTGTTGGGCTGCTAAATTATGTTATTTTTTCTGTATTTTTATCTGCTTGTAACTTCTGTTTGTATTCTCTGAAGTTTAGGGTGCTGACTTTTCACCCTGAACTAGGTACATGATACATGTTTGATAAAAATAAGATTGTTAACACTTTTTTAGTTGCTTTCCTTTAGAAAAGCAGATCTGGCAACCTGTGCTAGCAGCCATCCTGGATCTGCTAAGGTTCTTGCTGCTACAGACGCTAACAACAATCTTGAGATATGGGTGCTATTATCTCCATTTTTTTTTTTTTACCGTTGAGTTAACTGAGAAAGTTCTGGATTAAGATCTGCTTACTCAGGTTCACAAAGGTAGTAAGTGCCTGAGGCAAATTTGAACGAAGGTCTTCCTAATTTTGAGTATATTGCTCTATCCGTTCTGCGAACTAGTTGCTTAAGAAAACAAGTTCGACCCATATTTCTTTATCTTTCCTACAGTGTCTTTCATAGTGCCAGTTTCCCTAACTTCCTTCAAGACTTAGCTTCAATCCTATCTTCTGCAAGAGATTTTCCTTGTGTTCTCCTATTTCCTCCCTTTCACTGGTGGCCTCCTTCCATGTTTTCACTTTGAGATTATCCTCCTTATATCTTGCTTATCTTGCATGTATATACTTATTTGCATTTTTGTCTCCCCTATTTAAATGAAAGCTCCTTGAGAGCAGGGAACATTTAAAAAAATCTTTCTTTGTAACTCCATCACCTAATAGTGTTAAACACATATTAAATATTTAATAAATGCTTGTTGACTGAGAAATTTATGAATTCATCCTTTGCAATCATTTCCTAAGGTGTTAAAGATAGGCAATGGTTTTATGGTTTTATCTATCCTGAAATAACTGTATTTTTCAAAAGAGAATCCTTTAAAGATTTTTTAAATAACGATTAAATGTTCTATTAGTGGAATTTTAGCAGTCTGAAAGAGAAAGTTTACGGATGAGTGTAGGGCATCTGAGAATATAGAATGTTAGAGGAGAAAGGAAAATCAAAGATCTAGTCTAGGGATTCTTGGATTCTTAATGTGTGTGTGTATACCACTTCTCAGAAAATATTTTCAAGTGCATCAAATAAAATACAAAGAAACAAATCATATTAAAAGTTTTGGAACTATTTTTTTAAAATCAAGCTTATGGACCCCATGGTAAGAATCCCTGTTCTTGGTGAGCCTTATAAAATGTAAGTTATTATTATTAAAGATATGAAAAGTAAGAGTGAAGGAAAACTTTGTCTGAGTGAGCTTCTGAAAGTATGTCATTCCTTTGAAACTTTAAGTAGTGCAATTATTATTACTTCTAATTTACTTATGATGAGATAAGGTGACTTATCCACTGAAATACCGTTTTAGGTCACTTCTTACAGATAACATTAGGTCTTACTTTTTAATTTTCATCTGCTTGCACCTGGTCAGGAAGCAAAGTAGTATAGGTGTGTTACAGGAAGCAAAAGAAAACAAAAACACCGCAAATTATAATTCTTGACAAAATTAGTGAAATGTGAAAAATAGGCATGTGACAAGTCCACATTTTTCAATAAAGTAGGCAGAGTAATTATTGTTGAGAGAGAGAGGGACAGAGAGACAGAGAGACAGAGAGAGACAAGATAGAGAAAGTGAGAGGGGAGAAACGGGGGGAAGGGAGAAAGGGGGAGAGAGAGAAGAAACTTTGTATGAAAAAATGAACTTTTCCTATGTCATGTTTTTCCCCCTGCTCTCTCCATTTATGGTATCCCGAAATAATTTAATTCTTCTGTTTTTAGCTTTTCATGTCTTAAGAATCTTATGAATTTACATATTTTTCATTTATTCACATTGTAATGGTTCATTTTCATATATTAATTCCCATGTTTTTACCTTTATTGTTATCATTGAGACTATAGCTAACAGTGTTATTTTTGGAATTATACAGAAAATTTAGAAATTAATAGCAACATCATGTTAAAGTAGAATTATATTTCAATTTTTTTGTCCTCAGAATCAGTGAAAAACTAGATGACAAAATGGAACTATATTTGAGTTCAAGGGAAATAAAAAAGAAAGCATAAGCATCTTAAGTCTCTTTACATGTTTTAACGCAAACTATACAATATAATGAAGTAACAGTAAAATTCTTCTAAAGTGACAAATATTTCCACTTCTTGAGATCAATATATACTTTGCAGTATATTGTAATATATAAACATTGAAACAAAATATTCATTTGTTACACTTCCTTGAAAATATTTACTGTTAAATTATTTTAACTTGCCAAAATTCAGTGTTTCATTCAGGTTTGACAGAATATTGTTGTAAATATCCAGCCACAAAAGTTATTGATACTGATTGGTTAGATTAATAAATAATCCCTGGCAAATCTTATGAATCCTAAACAGATTTCCTCCCATTCATCTTAATTTTGCCCTGGTTCAAATAGGTTTTTGTTGTTTTTATTGTTGTTGTTGTCAACTGAAAACAGTGTGCTAAGAATTCTACAGTTTCAGTCCTTGGTATCGTAGAAAAAATTGTGAATCAGAGGTCAGAGAACCTGAATTCTACTCTTAGCTCTGCCACTTCCCAAATATGTGACCTTAAGTGAGTAATTTAACTTGTTTCCCAATTTGTAATCTGAGGGTGTTGGACTAGATGAACTTTTAACATCTGTATCTCTAAATCTATGATCCATTTATTATAAATAAAATAGCTATTGTAGTTCTTACTGACTTTTTTTTTTTGACTTGAGAAGCCTCAGTATCATAGTGAAAAATATTTCTTTTGACTTTTGATCATGTAAACACTCCTATGTTGATCATTTAATTGTTTTTTAGAGTACTGGCTCGTTGAAAAGAGTGAACTACGTAGAGCAGGATAATAGAACATTAAGCCTTCACATAAATGTTAAAAATGTATTTGTTGTATGTAGATGTGTTCTAGGAGGAATCCTCATTGTGTTTCCTTGATCAGGTATGAATTCACCTTGAATTCCAACAAATGAGAAACTAGATTCAAATCCTGCTTTTGACCATTTTACTACCTGTGTAGGCTTGGATAAGTCACTTCTCTTACTCATCTGTAAAATGAGAAGCTTAAATTATATTGCCATTGTGGTTCCTTATAGCTTCAAATATATAATCCCAGGAGAAGATGAGGCTATGTAATAACTGAAGTTCATGGCTAATTCACATGTACTTCAGGATGTACCCCCACAGACCTGGCTTCTACAAACCAAGAACTGACCTTGGGAATGACTAAATCAGCAGGGACAAGAGCTGCTTCTGGAGCTCTCAGTCCACAGACGGTAAGGGGGTTGAACAACTGGTCAGAGAGAAATTATAGGACTGTTGTTTTGCCCATACTTGGATCCAGGTCCCAGTCCTGGGTGGCAGTCCCAGGGTGAAGAGGAGCAACAGCATAAGATAGCTTGTGGCCACAGTGGAAGAGAGACCCTCCTCATAGTTCCAGGGCAAAAAAAGAGTGCTTGTGGTAATTCACACACCACTGCACAGGCCAAGAGAATAATAAACACTTCTCCTTAGATTATGCCCCCTTGGAAGAACTGAAGAATTACAGGTTCCTTGAAGTTTCTCTGAAAATAACTACACAAAACCCCTGAAGGTTGCAACAATGCACCCTCCATCCTGGAAGCAGAGCCCTACTTTAACAAAGAGTTAAAAAGTCAAGTAATATGTTGGGAAAATGAGCAAACAGTGGGAAATGCTCTAACTAGAGAAAATTACTATTGTGACACAGAAGATCAAAACACGCACTTAGAAGATGACAATAAAGTCAAAGCTCTTACATCCAAAGCCTCCAAAAAATATGAATTGGGCACAGGCCATGGAAGCACTCAAAAATGATTTTGAAAATCAAGTAAGAGAAGTAGAGGAAACTTGGGAAGAGAAATGATACATGCAAGAAAATCACGAAAAACAAGTCAGCAACTTGCTAAAGGAGACACAAAAAATGCTGAAGAAAATAACACCTTAAAAAACATATTAGACCAAATGTTGTAAAAGAGATCCAAAAAGCCAATGAGGAGAAGAATGCCTTAAAAAGTAGAATTGGCAAAATGGAAAAGAAAGTTCAAAAGCTCACTGAAGAAAATGATTCCTTAAAAATTAGAATGGGACAAAAGGAAGCTAATGATTTTATGAGAAATCAAGAAACAATAAAACAAAACCAAAAGAATGAAAAAATTGAAGACTCTGAAATATCTCATTGGAAAAACAACTGGACTGGAAAATAGATCCAGGAGAGATAATTTTAAAACTTTTTCACCATCTGAAAGCCCTAATGAAAAAAAGAGCTTACATATCATCTTTCAAGAAATTATCAAGGAAAACTGCCCTGAGATTCTAGAACCAGAGGATAAAATAGAAATAAAAAGAACAAAAATCTACCAATAACCTCCTGAAATAGATCCCAAAATGAAAAAGGCCAGGAATAGTATAGCCAGATACCAGAGTTCCCAGGTCAAGGAGAAAATATTGCAAGCAGCCAGAAAAAAGTTATTCCAGTATTGTGGAGCCACAGTCAGGATAATACAATATTTAGAAGCTACCACACTAAAGGATCTTGAGGTTTGGGATATGATATTCTTTAGGGCAAAAAATCTAGGATTACCACCAAGAATCACCTACACTGCAAAACTGAGTATAATCCATGAGAGGAAAAATGAATATTCAGTGAGATAGAGGACTTTCAAGCTTTCTTGATAGAAAGACCAGAGCTCAATAGAAAATCTGACTTTCAAATACAAGACTCAAGAGAAGCATAAAAAGGTAAGCAGGGAAGGGAAATCATAAGGGACTTAATAAGGTTAAACTGTTTACATTTTTACAGGGGAAGATTATATTTGTAACTCACAAGACGTTTCACATTATTAGGATAGTTAGAAGGTATGCTTGCATTCACATATGTATGTATGTATGTATGTATAGACAGTGGGTAGCCTCTTTTTCATTATTCATTTATTTTTGGTGTTAATATGTTTTTAGTAATATTAGTTCATAGTTTACTCATCTGTAGAATGATTGGTAGAATAAAATGGCAAATCACTTCAGTATCTTTGTCAAAAAACTCCAAGGCATCATGAAGAGTCAGACACAACTGAAAAGCATCTGAACAACACTAACAATACACCAACAAAATTGAAGTAAAATGGATAAATATCTTGAAAAACATAAAATGCTCAGATTAATGAAAGAAAGGAGAATGTATGTAACTATATCTTAGAAAAAGGAATCAAATTGAATCAATTATATACATTTTAACATAAAATCATATTGAATAAATAAAAAAACTTAAATGAACTCACAGAAAAAAGCCTAAACTAGATATAAAAATTAATTCCAATAGTATATAAATTATTTATGAAAATAGGAAAAAAGGGGAGTCTGTTAAATACCAACTAAGATATAAATATAATCTTTTTGCCTAAACCATATGTATCTCCCTCTCTTACTCCCAACAAGTGATCTAATATAACCAATAATATGTTAAGAAGAAAAAAAATACCAACATAATTGATTAATGTATTGAAAAATTCTGTTAAGTATGTGCAATAACTCTTGTAGACCTTTCAACTCTTCAAAGGGTGGGAGTTGGGTGTCTTCTCATATCTTTTCTTTTAAGACATTCTTATTCTCTATAATTTTTAAATATTCATTTTTAATTGTGTTGTGTGTATGGTTATTTTTCCATTTATATTATTGCATTCAATGTATATATTGTTTCCTTGACTTTACTTACTTTGCATCAATGTCTTCATTTATATTTCTATGCCTCTGTTTTTATCACATTCATAATTTTTTATTACACAATAATATTTAATTACATTCATATACTACAGTTTGTTTAGCAGGATCATTTTAACCAGAAGCTTTTCATGTGTCCTTTCATTGCTTTAAATAAGACCTCAACTATTCTATAAAACTTTGACTATTGATTGGTTTATATTGCAGGTCAAATAATTTTATTTTATTCTGCTTCTTTTACCATCAGTCAAAGAAACTATGCATCTTTACTTTAGAAAAAAAGATTTATCTCAGGATTTTGCTTTTTTTTTTTTTTAAATTCCAAGGCCCATTACTTTCATAGATTTAAATAAAACATATTAAAATTCATACAGATTGTCAGTGTACCTGCATTATCTGCTTTATATGTTTCTTCTCTACCTATATTACATATAATTCTAAGATACATTTTCTACATACCTTTGTATTAATATAGTCTCCTTTAGGAAATCAACTTATCCGTTTTTATCTTTGTACCAGAGTAGAAAGTACCAGAGGTACCAGCATAGTGTCTGACACATAGTATACAGTATTCCTATAATTTATTTAAAAAAAGCAAAACACCTCCAACCAGACCTTCCTTACTATGTAATTTCATATTTAAGGAAGGCACAAGTCTGAAATTTTCTTGTATTTTCCTTAAGTAGTTTTTCACACATGCACAGATATATATATATATATATATATACACTAATGTATACATGTACGTATATTTGTGTATATATATAAATCGATGAAGATCTGTGTACATATACAATAAATTTATTCTAGATCATCACTTCAGTAATCCATTTTTAATACTACTGTCTGCCTATCAGTAGACATACATGTCTATATTCATATATAGACATCTCTCTGTTTATACATATATGTATATATGCACATGTACATGTACATATATGTACATACATATATGTATATTTCCTACTCCCCTCCAGTTTGAATCCTCCATTGTAACAAAAAATATCATTGGATACAGTGACAATGTCTAAAAATGTATACTTTTTTGTTGTTGCTCTAGAGATTCCCCCCCTCCTTTATTTCCATGAAGAAAGTAGTTTATTAAATTTTCATTTCTCTGGGATGTTCACTGGTTTCTTGCTTAGTTAGATTTCTACTTTCTTTTTTTGTTTTTGGTATTTATTTAGTATTTAATTTTTCCCCAGTTAAATATGAAACAATTTTATCATTTGTTTTTAAAATTTTGAGTTTCAAATTCTTTCCCTTCCTCTCTCCCCACCCCATTCCCCTCATTGAGAAGGCAAACACTTGCATATAGTTTATATACGTGTAGTCTTGCAAGACATATCCATAATAGTTATGTTGTGAAAGAAAGCATAGACAAAACAAAAACTCAAGAAAGATTAAGAGAGGGTATGCATATTTTTATTGGCCTTTGAGCATAATTCAAATTGCTCTCTGGAATGGTTGAATCAGATCACAACTCCACCAACAATGCATTAGTGTTCCAATTTTCCCATATCTTCTCTAACATTTATCATTTTCCTATTATCATGTTAGCCAATCTGTCCAGTGAGATGTGATACCTAAGAGTTGTTTTGATTTACATTCCTCTAATCAATAGTAATTTAGGGCATTTAAAAAAAATGTGATTATAAATATCTTTAATTTCTTCCTCTGAAAACTGCCTGTTTATATCCTTTGTTCACTTATTAATTGGGGAATGACTTGTATTCTTGTACATTTGACTCAATTTTCTACATATTTTAGAAATGAGGCTTTTATCAGAGATACTAGTTGCAAAAATTCTTTCCCAGTTTTCTGCTTCCCTCTCAGTCTTGCTTGCATCAGCTTTTTTAGTGCAAAAACTTTTCAATTTACTGTAGTCAAAATTATCCATTTTGCATTTCATAATGTTCTCTATCTCTTGTTTGGTCATAAATACCTATATTCTGCAAAAATCTGACAGATAAACTATTGTTTGTTCCCCTAATTTATTTATAGTATCAGCCTTTATATCTGAAGCATGTACCCATTTGGACTCTATTTTGGTATATGGTACACAATATTGGTCTATGCCCAATTTCTGCCATATTATTTTTCAGTTTTCCCAGCAGTTTTTGTCAAATAGTGAGTTCTTATTCTAGAAGCTGGAGTCATGTTTATCAAACAGTAG
>JAQQSV010018464.1:0-11395 GCA_028646515.1 Pseudochirops corinnae | reverse complement strand
ATACAAATGTATATATATATGTATACATGCATATATGTTTATAGGGGAGAGTATGTATGCATATGAATACCTATGTGAGTGTGTGTATATATGCATACATAGAAGGCATAGGATCAATTGAATAGGAAGGGATGATATTTTAAAAGGTGAAATTGAGAGGTGGGAGAGGAATATAATGATAGGAGACAGGGAGAGACAGAATGGGGTCAATCATTTCATAGGGATAACTGTTACAATGGAGGGGAAGAACAGGGAGGCAAAAGGGAATGGGTCAACCTTACTCTCATTGAATTTGGCTTAGGGAAGGTATGACATATACTCTAAAGTGGATGTCTTGCCCTACAGGAGAGTAGGGGGGATGAGAGTGGAGATGATGGAGGCGAGGGCGGGGGGGAGGGTTGTTAGAAGCACACACTTCTGTAAAGGGACAGGGACAAAGTAGAGAATGGAACAAGGGTGGGGCAGGATAGGAAGGAGGAAAATTTAGTCAGTCTTTCACAGTATGTCCATTGTGGAGATGTTCTGTGTAACTATACATGTACAGCATGTATTGAATTGCTTGTCTTTCCAGTGGGGGTGGGTAATGAGGAAAGGAAAGAATCTAGAATTTAAAGTTCTATATTCAATTGTTTAAATTGATATTATTAATTATTATTAATTAATTACATATTAATATGTATTATTATTAATTAATTATTATTTATTAATTACATACGACTGGGAATTAAGATATACAGGCACTGGGGTAGGGAGATCCATCTTTCCCTACCAGAAAGTCAGAGGGGTGATGGGAGAGGACATAGGAAAGAACAGATTGGGGGAGGGTGTATACAGTGGGATCCCTGTTTTGGGTTGGTGGGTATGGGAAAGATGGGGAGAAAATTTGTAACTCAAAATCTTGTAGAAATGAATGATGTTAACTAAAAAATAAACAAAAGTTAATTAACAATAAAAAAGTGTGTATTGATTTTTAACATGTTAATAACAAAATTATGCTTTCCCTTACTGACCTTTAATTTTGTCATTCCATATATTTAATATATGTGGTTATTATTGCTATTATTTTTGATGCATGTAGTTATAATTACTGTGTCTGGCATTGTCTTTTATTCTTTTTTAACTTTTTTTTTCAATTAACAACCATTTATTTTCTCTCCCCCCATCTTCACCCACCCAAGAATAAAAAACAAAACAAAATTTGACATTGTAAAGATAAACACCTTTGAAGGCCTGACTACGCATATTTTTCAGGAAAAATAAATTCCCAGATTGGACATATCCAATAGCAAATGTCTAATTCTGCATTTTGACTCTATCATATCTCTGTTGGATGGTGAGCATGCTTTATCTCTGGTCCTCTGAAATAGTAGTTGGTCATTAATACTTTCTAAGTTTGTTATTTACAATATTGTTATTATATAAATTGTTCTCTGGTTTTAGTTCTACTTTCCTCATTTTCAATCACTTCATATTAGTTTTCACATATTCTTCTGTGTTCTTTTCATTTATAATTTCATATGGCCCATTATTATTCCATTGAAGTAATACAAAATTGCATATTTTGAGAGTTGGAAGTATCTATCAAATACAACTCATAACTGAATTCACTATAACAAAGCTATGATCGTCTAGACTTTGCTTGATTCATGCCTAGGCAAGAGAATACACCTCCTGTTGATGCAGCTAATTCCACTTTTTAAACTGGCCAATTCAAGTTGTTAGGAGGTTTGACCTGACATGAAACATAATTTTCCTATTTACAATTTCCACTCATTGTTCCTGGTTCAACTGTTTGAGGTTAAACAGGACAAGTTGAATCTAAATTTTTTGAACATAGTTATGATTTCCCATTCCCTATCTCTCTTCCACCCTCACCTCCCCCAGATTTCTCTTTGCTAGGCTTAATATTCCCAGTTTCATCAACTAATCTTCATATGACATAGACTCAAAGTCTTCATTATCCTAATTGTCTCTTTTAGAACCTATCCTTTTTTATTCATGAATGCCATTCTTAAATTGTGGTATCCAGAACTGAGCAGGATTTATTTTTATTTTTTAATTTGATATTTTGTGGTTTTTTTAAGGTTCAGATTTTCTCCTTCCCTCTCCTTCCCTTCCCCCCATCCATTGTAAAGACAAGAAATACAGTCTCCATTATACATATGAAATCATGCAAAACATTTCTGAATTAGCCATGTTCTGGGGAAGAAAAAGCCAAAAAAAAAAAAAAAAAAAGGGGGGTAAAAAATGTGTTCCAGTCTGCAATCTGATCCATCATTTCTCTATTAGTAGCTGGAGAGCTTTTTTTTCCATCATGAATCCTTTGGAATTGTGATGGATGATTATATTTATCAGATTTACTAAATCTTTCACAGTTGATAAATTTTTGTAATATTGCTTTACTATGTCTGTTGTTCTCATGGTTCTGTTCACTTTATTTTGCATCAGTTGACATTTTTCCCAAGGTTTTTCTGAAACTATCCCTTTCTTCATGTCTTACAGCACAGTAGCATTTCATCATATTTTTATAACACAACTTTTTTGGCCATTCCCCAATTGATAGGCATCCCCTCAATTTCCATTTCTTTGTTACCACCGAAAGAGGTGCTATAAATATTTTTGTATATATGTTTTTTTTTCTTTTTCCTTTGATATTCTAGGGTATGAACCTAGTAGCAGTAATGCTGCATCAAAGGGTAAGCATAGTTTTATAGTCCTTTGAGCATAGTTCCTAATTATTCTACAGAATTGTTGGACTAGTTCACAACTCCACCAACAGTGTACTAGTGTACCTATGTCCCCAAATCCCCTTCAGCATTTGTCATTTTCCTTTTCTGTCATCTTAGACAATCTGAGGTGGTACCTCAGAGTTGTTTTAACTTGCAATTCTCTAATTATTAGTGATTTGGACCATTTTTCATGTGATGATTGATAGCTTTGATTTCTTCCTCTGAAAACTGCCTCTTTGTATCCTTTGACCATTTATCAATTAGGGAGTGGTTTACATCTTTATAAATTTGACTCAGTTTCCTATATATTTGAGAAATGAGACCTTTTTCTGAGAAACTTCCTGTAACTTCCCCCTAGGTTCCTGATTCTCTTCTAAATTTGGTTACATTGGTTTTTATTCATGCAAAACTTTTTAAAAATTTTTTGTAATCAAAATTATCCAGATCTCTTGCCTAGGAGTGAATCAAGCAGAGCCCTGATGATCATAGGCTTGTTATAGTGAATTAGTTATGAGTTGTACTAGATAGATACTTCCAACTCTCAAATAATGCAATTTTGTGTTACTTTAATGGAATAATAATAGGTCATAAGAAATTATAAATGAAAAGAGTGCAAAAGAATTTGTGAAAACTAATATGAATTATTTATTATCCTTTGTGAACCTCTCTGTCTCTTGTTTGGTTATAAACTTCTTCCTTATCCATCAATTTGACAGTTATTTTTTTCCATACTTCCATAATATATTTATGATATCACTCTTTATGACTAAATCACGTGTCTGTTTTGAGCTTATCTTAGTATATGATGTGAGATGTTGATCTATACCTTGTTTCTATCAGGCTGATTTCTAGTTTTCCTAGCAGTTTTTGTCAATAGTGAGTTCTTGTCCCAATAGCTGGGATTTTTGGGCTCATCAAACATTGTGTTGCTATGTTCATTTTCATATTTGTATATTGTATACTTAATCTATTCCATTGATCAACCACTCTATTTCTTATCTAGTACCAAATTGTTTTGATGATAACCACTTTGTAATATAGTTCGAGATCTGGTATCACTACATCCCCTTCCTTTACATTTGAGCACAATATTCATTTGCCACAATTTGTTTATCAATTTCCCTAAAATATGATTTGTTACAGCAAAAACTTATTAAAGTTTCCCTTTTTTGTAGTATGATTAAAGCCCCAAGAAATATTTGATACATATAGGACTTTTCTTCTTCTGGCAGTAACCTTCTTAGAATATTGACTAAAAGTAGAAATAGTGATACCTGGAGGACTTTAAGGAATCCTTTGTCTTAGACTTTGTGCCAGACCTCCTCAACAATGGCAAACCCTGTGGCAAGTTCCCCTATTTTATACTCTATTTGATAAGAATAATTAGAGTCATTTCAGTGATTAAAATAATTCCATGTCACTCTCCATCAATATTTAACTAATTCACAGCAACACCAACCATGATAGTATACTTGTTTTTGTTGTTTTTTTTTAAACACAGCTGCACCAAAGCAGCTTACTTTGTTTCACCTTTGTAAAGATTAGTCAGGGTCAAGGCGTGGCCAGGTGGCACCATGAATAGTGCACAGGCCCTGGAATCAGGAGGACCTGAGTTCAAATCCGGCCTCAGACACTTAACACTTACTAGCCCTGTGACCTTGGGCAAGTCACTTACCCCTAATTGCCCAGCTTTCTCCCTTCCAAAAAAAGGAAAAAAAAAAAAGATAAGGCAGGGTTTCCTGGAAGCAGGGATTAAGTCATATGACTTGCAGAGTCTTCTGTGTATTTCTGCACATAACAGCTTAAAAGCCTGCTTTTGAGACCATATGGTTTAACATTTCTCCCAACCTGAACTAGCTTAGGTATTTTTTATTTCTTAGGATCACAGAATTTAGAACTTTAATCACCTTAAAGACAAGCTCATCTAAACCTCTCATTTTACAGATGAGTAAACTGTGAACAAGATTGGGGACAATTGCTGCCAAAGATCACATAGGTATTATGTAGAAGACTCGGGTTTTGAACTTATATTTTCTAAATCTAAGTCAGTGCTAGTTCCATTTGTGTTGGGGAGAAGGACTGTTTTCTCCTCTTTCCTTTGTTTTCTCTTTCTACTAACATGGAGTTAGTTCATTACTAACTAACTATAAATGTATTTATACATTAGCTACCCAAGTTTTCCATCATATGTAGTATTTGATCTTTTATAGTGATTAGTATCTTGAACAATGAAGTCCTTTAATTTGTTCTGCTTACAGTTTCAAGAAATTTCCATCTTATCAAGCAAGACCTGCTTTTCCCATCTCTTCTCATTCTAAAGACTGTTCCAGATGACTCATATTGATAGCACAAAATGATTTCAAAGCAGATGAAAAAGGTGATGTAACATTGCTAAGTGCTGTTAAGTTGGGTTGATATTAATAAACTCTAAGTCAGAGATTCAGAAGATGAAATTCTACTTTCTACGTGTGGTTTCGGGGCTGACCCTATGAAATAAACAGAAATACACAGGTGCCTATTTAAGAGGAGATTGGTATGGCTGGGAAAAAAATGAAAAAAAACAACAATACTGGCCTGATGAATTCAAGTCACCAATTTATCTGGCAAAGTGACGCTCCTAAAGCTCAGGTGTGATAATGCTACTTCTCTCTTCTGCAAATTAATCTAACTCCCATCTGTTTCTAAAATCAAATGTAAACTATTTAAAGTCCTTCATATAATTTGGCCCAGATCTAACTAATTTTCTAGCCTTATTATACATTATTCCCTGGCCCATAATTTATGGTTCACCTGCACTGGCCTTCTTCCTATTCCTTACACACAATGTTCTGCTCCCATCTCCATGACTTCACATTTGCTGTATATACCCCTTGCTTGGGATGTATTCCCAGCTCACTCTGACCTCTTAGATTCACTTACTGCCTTGAAAACTTAGCCCCAGAATATTTCACACCAAGCCTGTCCTGCCCCTGCCCCTAGCTACTATTGTTTTCCCACAAAAAATTACCTTAGAGTTACCTTGTAGATATTTTGAATATGTATATATATATGCAGATACATATATAACACATTTATATATATGAAAAACGCAAATATATATTTATAAATAGACATACCCACATGTGCATGTAGATATATGCATATGTCTAAATATTTCAGAAAGAAGAAGAAGAAGAAGAAGAAGAGGAAGAAGAAAGAAGAAGAAGAGGAAGAAGAAGAAGAAGAAGAAGAAGAAGAGTGGTGAAAAGCAGTTTTACAGCAGCTACTATTTGTCAGGTTCTGTGCTAAGTGCTTTACAAATATTACCTCATTGTTATCTTCACAGCAACCCTGGGAGGCAGATATTTTATAGATGAAGAAAATGAGGCAGACAGTAGTTAGAAGACTTGTCCAAGACCACATAGCAAGTGTCTGAGGCCGAATTTGAACTTTGGTCTTCCTGCTTCCAGGTCCGGAATTCTCTCTATTGCACCACTGTATAGCTACACCTATACCTATACTTACAACTACACTAACATCTACATCTATATCTAGCCTTCTTGTTCTTGCTGCTGCTGCTGCTGCTGCTGCTGTTCCTCCTCCTCTTCCTCCTCTTCCTTCTCCTCCTCTTCTTCCTCCTATTTCTTCTTCTCAACAATGCAATATGCCAACCAAAAAAGCTAATGCAAATGTTGACTATACTGAAAGATGTATAGTATCCAAGAATAAGTCTTGTTCAGACCACATCTAGACTAACAGTTGCCTGATCACTATCTTCAAGTATGTAATGGACTTTCACTTAGAAAAGGGAATATACAATGTTCTACTTAACCACCATAGGAAAGACTGGAGTAAATGGGTAAAAGTTACAAGGTGGACCATTAAGACCTGAAATACAGAAAAAATTTCCTAACAATTAATGCTATCTAAGAGAGGAATGGTCTGTCTCAGGAAGTCATAGATTCTTCCTAGAAGTTTTCAAGAAAAGGTCAAATGAGGATTTAAGGGAAAGATGTATAGAGGATATAGCATAGTACTCAGAGTCAGGAAGACCTGATTTTAGATCCTGCCTCAGATATTTAACTAGCAAGTCAAATCATCACTGTCTACCTCAGTTTCCCATCTGTAAAATGGGAATAATCACAATACCTACCTCCTTGGATCGTTTTGAGTGTGATAGGAGATATTTGTAAAATCCTTTGCAGCTTTAAAGCAGTATATAAATGATGGCTGTTATTTTCACTATCATTAGTATCACTTGTTGGGTATGTCATAAAGAGAATACTCTTTCAGGTGAAATTTGTAGTAGATGGGATCTGAGGTCTCTTCCGCTTCTGAGATGATGTGAGTAGGAGAGGATAGGGTGTGAGATCTCATTTTGGAAACTGTCTACCTATTTCAATGATCCCAAGTGCCTCCTGCCACCAAAGCACAACTTTGAAATGTCAGTATTCTAGTGATTTGCTATGGCTACAAATCCAAGAGCATTGCCATCTCAGCTGAATAATGATGGTGTGTGACTAGGACAATGGAAAAAAAACCACATATGGTGGCTATAAGTAGGCTACATCTTTTTATCAGTTGTGATGTACATGCAAGAAAAGACATCAAAGATATAATTAGGGACATATGGAAAGAAAAGGGATATGGGCTGCTGGTCACTGAATAAGAGTCCTTAATAAGGGAATCCAGATGGACAGTCTATGTTTCATTCTAATGACCATGAAATAGTAAATATTCTGAAAAAAATTCTCCAGCACATTGGATAAATCCTCTCTGCAGGATTTTTGAAAAGAGTTGCACAAGAATCACACAATAGGGGCAGCTAGGTGGCACAGTAAATAGAGCACCGGCTCTGGAGTCATGAGGACCTGAGTTCAAATTCATCCTCAGACACACTTAACATTTAACTAGCTGTGTAACCTTGGGCAAGTCACTTAACCCCAATGGCCTTGCCTTCTCCCCTCAATGAAAAAAAAAAAAAGAATCACACAATACTAGGTCTAGAGTGTTTGTGATCTGCCTCAGAGGAAGGAAAATTCATGAGGGTGAGATTACAGTTTTACTGATAGACAAAAGTGGGAGTCAAGAGGGACTCTCTAGATGTCTTCAGTTATCATAGATTAGCCTGTCATGTGTGTTACTAATACCTTGAAAGAGAGATAATCCAAGAATGACAGAATGAATTATAACCCTGATAAATTTCCATAGTGGGAAAAAAGCATTCAATTACATGGTTAATATTTATTGAAGGCCTACTAAATACAGTCAGTCTGATATAGTAGAGTTTAATAGAGAGCTGGTCTTGAAGCCAAAAAGATCTGAGTTTGAATCCTACTTCTGACACACACTGTCTCTGTAACCCTGGGCGAGTAACTTAACCTCTCAGTGTTCTACCAATTCTTTGAAACTATGAGTTGCAGAGAAAGTACTGATCTATATTTGTAGAAGGAGTTTCTTCATCTGGGAGTCACTATATGTGCACAAACATCGGTGGGCAGTTAGGGGAGAAGCTTATTTGTGTTAAGCTTGCTCAAGAGAGCAAGTATAAGATTTATAGGATACCCAGAAAGTACAGCTGAAAAAGAGATTGTGGTGTAGGGAAAATGGAAATCATGGCAGGAAACATCTACCTATGGCTTTACCTGGGGTAATCAAAGTTGGAATAAGAAGGAAATAATACTATGACATAGAAGTTTTTTTTTATACCTTTTTCCTGTACATAATCCCAAAATAACATCACCATCAGTTTCCTCTCCAAAAAAAATCTGGATTTTTTTTTTTTTAATCTGCTCCTCTTTGGGGGTAGACATGGCCCCTGACACCAACTGGATAAGCAGGGTGAGATAGATTTCTATACCCAACTGAATGTGTGTTATTCCCTCTTGGAGTCAGTTCAGATAAGAGTAAGGTTAAGTGTTATCTGCCACCTTCCCCATCTTCTCTTCCTTTATAAAAACTCCTTCACATCTCTTTTATGTGAGAAAATTCACCCCTTTCTGCCTCTCTCTTCTCCCAGTGCATACCTCTTTGAGACTCCTTAATTTTATTTTTTGAAATCATCCTATCATAGCCAACTGACATTCATGGCTGCTGTCCAAGTATTATTCTTTCTAATTTTTCTAATAATGACAAAGTTCTTAAGAATTACAAGTATCATCTTCCCATATAGATGTAAGCAGTTTAACCTCATATGATTTCTCTTTCATGTTTACCCTTTTAATACTTCTCTTGAGTCTTGCATTTGAAAGACAAATTTGGTCTTTTTTAAGTCCTCTATTTCACTGAGTATCCACTTTTTCCCTTGAAGGAAAAGTTTTGCTAGATAGATTATTCTTGTTTGTAATCTTAGCACTTTTGCCCTTTGGAATATCACATTCCAAGCTCTCCAGTGCTTCAATGTGGAAGCTGTTAAATCTTGTTATCTTGATTGTAGCTCCATGGTAATTGAATTTTTTCTTTTTGACCACTTGCAATATTCTCTCCTCAACCTGGGAGCCCTGGAATTTGGCTATAAAAATTCCTTGGAGTTTTCATTTTTGGGATCTCTTTTAGGAGGTGATTGGTGGATTCTTTCGGTTTCTATTTAACTCTCAGATTTTAGGATATGGCATTTTCCCTTGATAATTTCTTGAAATATCACACCTAGGTCCCTCTTTTTTTTTATTATGGCTTTCAGATAGTCCAATAATTCTTGAATTATATCTCCTCTATCAAGTTTTCAGGTCAGTTGTTTTTCCAATGAGATATTTCACATTTTCTTCTATTTTCCATTCTTTTGACTTTGTTTCATTATTTCTTGGTGCCTTATGGAGTCATTAGATTCCACATGCCTATTGGAATTGTTTTCCATATTTCCATATTTCAATGGAGTTTTTTTTTTTTGTCTTTTCTATGTGGCCAATTCTGTTTTTTAAGGTGTTGGGTTTTTTCAATATTTTTTATACCTCTTTACCAAGCTGTTGACTCTCTTTTCATAACTTTCTTCCATCACTCTCATTTCTTTTCCCAATTTTCCCTCTATCCCTCTTCTTTATTTTTAAGGATTTTTGAGCTCTTCCAAGAATTGTTGTTGGGCTTGTGCCCAATTAAAAATTTTTCTTTGAGGCTTAGCTTATAGATTTTTGGACATTATTGTCTCCTTTGAATTTGTGTCTTGATCTTCCCTGTTACCACAGTAGTTATTTTTTAATGGTCAGGTTCCTATTTCTTGACTTTTAACTTTATGTTAAAGTTTGACTCTGTTTCTGGATTAAAGGGGGCACTGTTCTAAGCTTTGGCTTTTTTCTGCTGCTGTTTTCAAAACTAGTTCTTAGGGTCTGCAAGATGTTGGTGCTTCTAAAGCAGTATGATCAAGGAGATGTATAGTTATTGCTCTCCTGGCCTATGTTTTGGTTTTACCCAGGAAGATACCTTGCTCCCCGAAGTCACAAGGTTGCCTTGCAACTGTGACCAGGGTGCCTGCTCCCTTGTAAGTAACCACAAGCACTCTTCTCTGCACTGAAACTATGACCTGGTCCCTTTCTCCTCTGCAGCTGCAAACATTAGTGCTACTCTTTTCCCTGAAACCATTTGTAGGCAAACAAGATCCTGCACCCAGTGCCTGCAAATGGTCCTCAGTAATCTCTCTGACCAGGTGTCCAACCACCTTACCATCACTGGGCTGAAAGTTCCTGAAGCTGCTGCTGCTGCTACTGCTGCTGCAGCAGCTTCTAAGCCCCTCTATCAGTGTTGCTATAGTGTGTGCTGTACTCTGAGCTGGCTCTCACCTTGATGTCGTGGACTTCTACAGACCTCCTAAGTTGTCTCGGGCTAGAAAGATGACTCACTCTGAACTTTTGCTGGCTCCACCAATCCAGACTTTGATTTGAGGCATTTTTAAAAAGTTGTTTGGAGGAGAATATTGGGAGAGTTCAGCTGAGTTGCTGCTTGTGCCCTGCCATTTTGGCTCTGCCCAAGTGTAAATGTTAGTTTTTATCATGATTCTGATTTTATTTCTGACTCTTCATAAAATGAGATTTTAATGCTGTAGGCTCTCCTGCCACAAATGGGCCATATCTCTGATTTATGACCTGAATCCTAGAGGATTCTAGGCCACAACCTTTGATTGTGCCACCATAGCCTCCGTCACATTTGGGTCAGGAGGTACAGACTTTCTCACATTCCATACAATCCCACTTCCTAGGCTATGGGGGAACTGACAGCACTTTCTAGCAACAGCTGTCAGTATTTTAGGTCTAGAATATTTCACTCCAACAGGAGATGGGCCAAACAGTGACTAAAAAGTCAAATTTTTAGGGGTAGGGTTGCTACTTTGTCAAAGGAAAATGTCCAGCTGTCCAGCCAGTTGGACATACCCATGGGGACTTCTGGCAACCCGATTAGTGTCCCCAGAGAAATTTTCCAGCTGAGCTGCTGATCTATCAGAGTTCATTGCCCAGCTAAAACTGTGGTTTTTTTTATGTGTTCCTTTAGACCTTGTTCTGTTTTTTTTTTTGAATGACTTGTTTATTTACTTGTAGTTTACAAGATTCAGTTCTACAATCACCCGAGTTTCAGATTTTCTCCCCTCCCTTTCCTGTGGCGTGCAATCATGTATAGGATCTGCAAATACTTTCACATCGTACAATAGTTTGGTTATATAGAAGGATTGTAACCTATGAGTGATCACTGGGAAAAAAAAAAAA
>JAQQSV010018463.1:0-11395 GCA_028646515.1 Pseudochirops corinnae | reverse complement strand
ATGTAAAACATTTTATTTTAAAACTTTTGAGTTCCAGGGCTGGCTTGGTGGTGCAGTGAATAGAGCATCATCCCTGGAATCAGGAGGACCTGAGTTCAAATCCGGCCTCAGACACTTGACACACTTACTAGCCATGTGACTTTGGCCAAGTCACTTAAGCCCAGTTGCCCTCCAAGAAGCCAAAAAAAAAAACCACACGCACAACTTGGAGTTCCAGATTCTTTCCCTTCCTCCTTTGTCACCCACCCTTACAGGGAAGATAAGCAATTCAATATAGGTTGTACATGTAGTAGTTACACAAAACATTTCCATAGTGGATAACTGTGAAATATTGACTATATTTCCCTCCATCCTATCATGCTACCCACTTGTTCTATTCTCTACTTTGATCCTGTCCCTTTACAAAAGTGTGTGCTTCAAACTACCCTTGCCTTCCACTTGCCCTCCCCTCCAACTTGCCCTCACCTCCATCATCGCCCATCTCATCCCCTTCCCCACTACACTCCTGTACAGCAAGATATCCAATTTACTGTTTATGTTTCCCTCCATAAGCCAAATTCAGTGAGAGTAAGGTTGATACATTCCTTTTTGCATTCTTCTTCTTCCCCTCCATTGTAACAGTTATCCCTTAACTATTCTATAGGAGATAATTTACCCCATTTTGTCTCTCCCCTTCTGGCCTCATTATATTCCTCTCTCACCTTCCAATTTCACCTTTTAAATATCATCCCTTCGTATTCAATTGATTCTGTGCCCTCTATCTATGTATACCTGTACACATATATACACACATTCACAAGTGTATTCATACACACAAATACACTCCTATATAGACATATATGTAATTATACATGCATACATATATATATATATATTTTTTCATTTAGTTATATTCCCTTCAACTATCCTTATACTCAGAAAAGGTTCATAAGTTAGAGTTATTTTTCCATGTAGGCATGTAAAGAGTTCAACTTTGATAAATTCCTTATGACTTCTTTTCTCTGTTTACCTTCTCATATTTCCCTGGCTTCTTATATTTGAATGTCAAATTTTCTGTTCAACTCTTGCTTTTTCATCAAGAATGCTTGAAACTCCTCCACCTCATTGAATGACCATATTTTCCCCTGAAACATTATACTCAGTTTTGCTGGGTAGGTGATTATTGGTTTTAATCCTAGCTCCTTTGACCTCCAGAATATCATGTTCCAAGCCCTTTGGTACCTTAGTGTAGAAGCTTCTAGATGCTGTGTTATCCTGATTATGTTTCCCCAATATTCAAATTGTTTCTTCTTGGCTCCTTGTAATATTTTCTTTTTGATCTGGGAATTCCAGAACCTGGCTATAATATTCCTAGGAGTTTTCTTTTTGGGATCCTTTTCAAGAGGTGATTGGTGAATTCTTTCAACTTCTATTTTGCCACCTGGTTCTAAAATATTAGGGCAATTTTCCTTGAGAATTTCTTGAAGAATGATTTCTAGGTTCTTTTATTGATCACAGCTTTCAAGTAGTCCAATAATTTTCAATTTATCTCTTTTCCAGGTCAGTGGTTTTTTCAATGAGATATTTCACATTGCCTTCTGTTCTGTTTTGTTTTCATTTGTTTGGATCTGTTTAGCAGCATCTTGATTTCTCATAAACTCATTAGCTTCCATTTGCACCAATCTAATTCTGAAGGAATTATTCTCTTCAGTGAGCTTTTGAATTTTTTTTTTCTATTTGGCAAATTTGGCTTTTTAAGGTATTCTCTTTGTTGGCATTTTGGGCTTCCTTTGCCACTTGAGTCAGTCTATTTTTAAGGTGTTATTTTCTTTAGTCAGGTTATTGACTCTCTTTTCATGATTTTCTTGCATTATTCTCATTTATCTTCCCAATGTTTCCTCCACTTCTCTTACTTGATTTTCAAAATCCCTTTTGAGCTCTCCCAGGGCTTGTAAGCAGTTGATATTTTCCTTGGAAGCTTTTGGTACAGGAGTTCTGACTTCATTGTCTTCCTCCCATTCCATGCTTTGATACTTTTTGTATGCAAAAGGGAAATCTAAAGTTGTATTGCTGTGCTTGCTGTGCTTCTTTTGCTTGCTCATGTTGCCACTCAATTACTTGACTTTTGAGCTCTTTGCCACAGTAGAACTCTGCTTCCAGAGGGGAGAGCTTTGTCCCAAATTACTGGGGTTTTCACAGCTGCGAGAGCCATTAGGGGACACTCTCTCTACAGCCCCCACCAGCTCTGGCTCACTGGTCACACACCTCAGTACCACCACCCAAGACCATGATTCAGATCCAGGCAGGTTAAAGCAAGAGTGATTACCCTCTGAATGGTCACTTGACCCCTCTAAGATCTGCAGGCTAGAGCTCTGAAGCAGCCACATGGAGGTGGCTGCAGGGCCACTGCACCTCTTCCACTTCTAGCTCTGGGGGCAGAGGCCAGACTGCACTCCACCCCCCCCCCCAGTTCCAACAGAGTTCCACTGATCTCTCACTTTTTCTTAGCCATCTATGGGTTGATAACTCTAGAAATCCCCACAGCTACTGGTGATCCAGTCTCTTGAAGTCTGCGGCAGCCACTAGTCAGGGCTGCCCTGGGTCTAAAACTGCGGGCTCATGTGAGGCTGGGATTGGCTCCCAGTGTGCTGCAATGGACCCTTCCTGCTGCCCTGCTGGGCTGCCTTCAGCAGGTGATTTGTTTCTCTCTGTCACTTTGTGGCTTCTGTAACTCTAAATTTGTTTAGAGTCATATTTTATAGGTATTTAAGGTGGTTATGGGGGGGAACCATGGAATTTTCCTGCTTATAGGCTGTCATCTTGGCTCTGCCTTCCCTCCCCCAGTGTCCTACTTTAGCACAGAGTTAAAAGTCACTTAATAGGCTGGAAAATGAGAAAATAACAGGAACAAATTCTGACCATAGAAAGTTAATATGGTGACAAGGAAGATCAAAATAAACAATCAAAAGGAGACAACAAAGTCAAAATTCCTGCATCTAAAACCTCAAAAAAATATGAATTGGTCTCAGGCCATAGAAGAGCTCAAAAATATTTGAAAAATCAAGAAAGAGAGATAGGGGAGAAATTGGGAAGAGAAATGAGAGGGATAAAAGAAAATCATGAAAAAAGAGTCAACTGCATTCTCAGGAGAAGCTGATGGAGGGAGTTAATCTGGAATTCAAAATTTGAAAAAAAAAGAATATTTAAAATGTTTTCATTTGCAATTGGGGAAAATAAAATCTTAAATAAGACTCTAAATAAGAACAAGTTTGTAGACCACAGGGTTAGATGATTGATATATTTGTTATGCATATTGAGAATCAAAGATTCATGATGTTTTCTTAAACACCTTTCACATATAATGCACTTCAATAATTACTAAGAATAAAAAAAGATAAAGTTAAAATAGTTGTTTCCTTTAAGGAACTTACAATTTGAGTTATACCACATGCATATATAAGTAATTAAAAAAAACTAATTAACTTTTTCTTTGATTGGACAAGAACTAGCATTTGAAGATTAACAAGCTCAACACAGAAAGTGTACTTGATTAAGCTAAGCCTTGAAAGAACCTAAGGATTGTAAGAAAGTGAGATGAGGATGGAGTACATTGCAGGAACAGGGAATAGTCACTAGAAAGACATAGAACTGTGTGATGGAATGTCCTACTTGAGAACCAGTGGTAAGTCATTTTGGCAGAACCACACTCTTCATGGAACAGAATGATCTATGAAAGTGCTATTATAAGTCCAGTTTGTAAAAAGCTTTAAATTTCAAGCAAAGGAGTTTTTATATGATCCCATAAGGAATGACTAAATAGATATGGATGTCCTTGACAGAAGCAGGGAAGTTTGGAAGAGGGATGGATTCTGGAGGAAAGAAAAAGTGTTTGGTTTGTGCTGACTTTGAGATTTCTATGGAGAATCTAGTTTGAAATGACTAATTCACAATGAAAGTATGGAATTTAGGATAGGACTTGAGTTGGATCTATATATATCTGAGAGTCATCAGTATAGAAATGATCATTAAATCATTATAAGATATTGTTAATTAAATCTTTATGGAATTATGATGCTACTGAGAAGGGGCTTATGGAGAGAAAAATAAGAGAAGCTAGAATAGAACTTTGGTTCCCCAATCTACAGTTTGAGGACATGAAATGAATTGATAATTAAACAAAGGAGCCTGAGAAGGAGCACAGTGACATTTAAGAAAGGAACTAAAGGAAAGCATTTTCAGAACCAAAGAAGGGGAGAGTATGTAGGGTGAGCAACAACATCAAATATTACAGAGATGTCAAGAAGGCTTTGAGGTTTGAGGTTTGAGGAGATGCCATTAGATTTGGCAGTTAAGAGATTTTTGAGAACTTTGGGGAGAGGAGTTTCATGTGAATGATGAATTCAGAAGACAGGTTTCAAGGTGTTAAGAAGTGAGCAAAAGAAAGGAAGGAGAGATAAAAAGCATAGGCAACATGTTCTAGGTACCTACCCAAAGAGGAAACTGGGACATATTAAGATAGTTTGAAGAAAGTCTAATGAGGGATTTTTTAAGATGGGAAAAACCTGGTTTGCCTGGATACAGCCAGGAAGACCATAGTACACATGGAGAGATTAAACAGCAGAGAGAAAAGGGATAATTTGTGAAAGCAATCTTCTAGAAGACATAAAAGTGATCATTTTCAAGAGTACAAGAAGAGGGGTTGACCTCATTGAGGAAGAGGGGTACTTCCTCATCCTACTTCATAGAACTTAAGTAATATAAACTAATATTTGGAAAGTACAATAAATGAGCAAGACAATTTAGAAATAACATTTACAAAATGAAAATCTTGTGCATGATAGATATACTAGTCAACTACATATTAGGTTTCACTGTATGATGGAACATGTGGACATCTGCCAGTGTCCTCAGTCACCAAAAATTTAAACTGGGACTTCATTCAGCATGTATAGACAAATCAACCAGTGACTTCTCAGCCTCCATCCTCAATGAAACCATACTTTATTATGATCTCTGATTGTGTAATTTATAGCAAAATTCATGTGGCATTGAATAACAATGGTTGAGAATTCCCCTTTAACATTAAATCTGTGATTAAAATATATATATAAAATACCAAGAAATTTCCACTAATAAAGTACACTGAATGCTAAAATAGCATTTTACTCATAGAGTTGTTGTGAAAATCAAATGAGATAATATTTTAAAGTATGTTGCAAACCCTAAAGCATTATATGAATGCCTTCTATTATGATGGTGATGTGTATTACTTAGCTATTAGCCATTTTTGAAATGCCCTTTCTATTTCAAATATCATTCTCCTTGGCAGAGAAACAAAAGCAAAATGAGATTGAGCAGTTAAATAAAATAGTTTGAAAACAAAATATTACTATGAGGGCTTTATATTTACATAGCTCTTTTCTTCCCAAGAGATAAAAGTAACTTGAAACATTGGTTGGCTCAGTATCAATTAAGTGTATGATGCATAGCAGTTAGGGAGTATATATTATTTCCTGCTTCTCCCCACACTTTCAATTCCCTCAGCCACTTTCTCTCTAAATTTTATTGGTTTAAGCTGATGGTTATAAAAACACAGGTGAGGTCCTCCATATTCTTTATTAATTTAAAAGGTTGTGAGACTGACTTAAAAATGAAACTTTATGTGTTATTGGTTAAATATGTTGCTGTTGGAGACTGATTTTTCTGCCTGATTTTAAGACTCTATTTTTTTTTTAGTATGTAACCCAAATAAACACGTATTTATTCATTCTCCATTACTTATCTACCTTAGGATATTACTACTTTGTGAAAACAGACTTCAAGAATCTCCATAAAGTCATTATCTAACATTGTTATCTATAAGAATCAGACTTGTTTTAAAATAAGCCATGGGTAAAAAACTTTATTTGTATTTTCCCAACAAAGTTTAGTCATATTAATATATAACCCACATAATGTATAGAAATAATTTGAGAGTCTTTGGCTTTTCTCAATATTCAGAGAGGTCAGGGTTCAGTTTTCTGTATTTGTCTTCAGTTTATCTCCTTCCTCACTACCACAGAAGGGAGACTCTACCTACAGAAAAGCTCAGATAATTTGCTCAGTAAATAAGCAAAGAAAGACTACACAAGACATGTTCATACCAATCATACACCGCAAATCATACAATCATACAAAGCATAAGCAATTATTATGATTATCTCAGAAGCATTTTAAATGGACTAGATTGGGAAAATGACAGAAAAATGGGAATAACAGGCAAGAGAGCTATACTGTAGGAGAGGGGAGATAAAGTATGTGTTCACTATACTTGTACCATCACTCTCTCTTCCTTCTAGGTGATGGTCAAGAGGGAGTAGTTGAAATGGGATAAGTTAATGAGTTACACCCCAAATTTATGAATTAATACTAGCTGTTGTAAAGATAAGAATGCATTCATCAAATTTTTCACTCAGGAGCTTATGGTCACAAATTATATATCTAGAGAAAGAGAGAGACAGAGAGAGAGTCAGTCCTTTTGACTCCCTGACTTACAGGTGTTGTACCTAAGACAGAAAGAGATAAATATATTTACCTGTGTTTATCTGCAAAAATGAATACCAGGACCATGACTCGAATTCAGGTTTCCTAAGTTCAGAGCCTTATTAGGTCACACGATTTCCTAATTATAGTAAGATAGAGAAAGTTTCCAAATATATCATTAAAGGTACATATGTCCACTAAAATAAGAGATATGTTTTTGCAATACACTAAGGAAATCCCGAAGTGGAAGATGTGTTTCTTCTTCATTTACCTCTGATCTATCTGAATCTTCAACCAAGAGCAAAAAAAAAATAGCCTTATAATGTTTATCAGATAATATGCTCGTCTCAGCAAAAAAACATTTCCCACATTTTTACTGACATATCTTGGCCTTGTCCACATTTTCTATCTGCAAAAAAATATGTATATACATCCCTAAAATAAAATTGTCTCCAAAATGACATTATTTGTAAACATAACCTGACAGTTCAGAATCCATATCCCATTATGTTGCTTATACTGCAACATATTTTGAGATCTCCTTCAGGCTTATCCCTACATTTACAAAATAAATGAAAGATGTAGTACTTTGCTGGTGCAGAAAGGTGATGTGCTCGTAACCCATCCATCTTTAGGGGAATTTCACCAGCTATTCCATCCTGTCTGTTGGTTCTATATCTCTCTGCCTTACTGTATACTGAATTAGCTTCCAAGCAAGGAGCTGTTGATTGTTGAATTAAAATCTGGGGAGGGAGAGAAATAAATTTGCGTGTGGTTTACACAGCAATATATTCAGCAGCATTCTGTAAGACATTATGACTTAAAATAATGCTGGGGATGTGAGCCACAAAGAATTTAAAGCAGACTCAGAGGAAACTCATAATCATAAAGTCATCCTTAGACAAGGATAATAAAAACACCGTTACAGTAAACAGACTTACTTCTCAACAACACAGAATAAATCACAAGGTTAAAAATGGAAAGAGTACACTATAGACATCATTTGTGCAGGATGCAGAAGGATATTCTAGCAATGAGGTTATAGAAATTTCACAATATGAGAATCAGGGTTCATTACTACTTCTCTTTAGACAATCCCTGTCTCTTAAAGGTCAAAGAAATTTTAGGAAAGGGAGGTGAAGTGCTCTGTGTATTTATATTGTGTCTTAAATGAAAAATGCTCCTAGAAAAATTTATCCATGATCAGAACCATAACTGCCATCTGGTTGAAGATAGCAATTGTCTTTCCACACTTTGCTCTAATCCATCTTTAATGTGCTGTTTATACAATCTTCTTAAGGTTTAATCAAATTACTCTCCTGCTCAAAAACTTTTAGTGATTGTCTATTGCAACCAAAATAAAGTACCAACTCCAAAACTTGGAGTTCATGACCCTGTACAAGTGACTCACACGATTTCTTTTCCCTGCTTCTGTTCTAAATGTAACAGCTTTTTGATGGACAGCACTCTCACCTTCTCGCTCACAGGTGGGTCTGTACTAAAGATAAGGTCCTCAAGAGGACAGTAGTTTTGACCCTCACAGAGCATGCTGGAGTTAGTAGTTTTGACTCACCTAGCTAGTCAAGAAATTTTCTTTTTAATACTTAACCTACCCTCCCCTCTAAAAGTGCCTCCCTTATGGTGTATGTAAGTATGTGAGAGAGAGAGAGAGAGAGAGAGAGAGAGAGAGAGAGAGAGAGAGAGAGAGAGAGAGTGTATGTGTGTGTGTGTGTGTAATTTCCCTCTTTAACCCATTCCAAATAAGATTAAGGTTCCAGCACTACCCAACTTCCCCCAACTACCTTCTTCTGTATTATTTTTTTTCTTTTCCTTTTGTTTCATTGGTAAGAGAGAATTATTCCTTTTTATTTCTCCCTACAGTTTTATTTTTTAGAATCCCCTGATTATACTCAGCTCAGCCCAAGATTTTCTTTCAAACTACCCAAACAATGATGACAATCATAAAAGTACTGCTAATATTTTCACATATATGAAATAAATAATTTGTCCTTATTGAGTCCCTTAAAATTGGTCTTTAATGCTTACTTTACATTTCTCCTAGATGTTATACACCAATTTTTCCCTTAAGTTTTCGGGGTTTTGTCACAAAAACCTGAAAGTCTTTGAGTTTGTTAAGGATTGATTATATTTAACTTTGCTGGATTACACTTAATTTTTCTGGGTAAATTACCTCTGGCCATAAATCCATCTTTTTTGTTTTATGGAATATAGTTTCCAAAGACCTAAGGTCCTCCAACATAGTAGCTGCTAGGTCCAGTGTAATCCTTATTGTAGTTTCATGATATTTAATTTTATTGCTGTTGTTGATTTCAATATTTTCGCCCTAACCTGGGAGTTTGGAAACTTGACTAAGATATTCCTGTAAGTTGTTTTGTTTTGTTTTTTCCCCCTCCTGAAAACTCTTTCAGGTGGTGATCAGTGGATTGTTTCTATTTCTACTTTGCTGCCTTGTTCTAGCAGGGCAATTTTCCTTGATAATATCTATAATATTGTAACAAGATTCTTTTTAATCATATTTTTCAGGTGGTCTATTCTTACATTTTTTCTCTCCAATCTGTTCTGCAGGTCAGTTGTTTTTTCTGATGAGATGTTTCATTTTCTCTTCTATTTTTTTTTTCATTCTTTGGATTTTGTTTAATGATTTCTTGGTGTCTTCGAATGTCATTAGCTTCCCCTTGACCAATTCTAGTTTTCAAGGAATTATTTTCTTCCTTAAGTTTTTTATTCTGTATGTCCAATTGCTTAACTTTCTTTTCACAATTTTCTTGGTTTTCTTGGATTGATTTTTTTTTTCTTTCTAGTTTTACCTTCATCTCTCTTATTGAATTTTTTAAGTCCTTTTTAAATTCTTCCAAGAACTCTTTCTGGGCTTGAGACCATTTTATATTTCTCACTGAAAAAGAAGTGTGTTTTGTAGCTCCATTATCTTCCTCTGTATATAAACACAGATCTTCTCTCTCCCCATAGTATCTATTTATGACTGAGTTCTTGCTCATTTGCTTACTCGGTTTTATTTATTTATTTATATGTTTATTTATTTATTTGAATTTTTTTTAGCAGGTATTAGTTTAATCAAATTGCAGTATGGAATTATAGGGAATGGACGCCACAAGATGATGCCACAAGTCTCAGGTCCTTCTTAATGTTATTTTCTGAGGTCTGTCTTGGGGACCATCCTCAGGCTCTCTTCTTCATTTCTAAACCATAGCTAGGGCCCCCAGTCACATTTTCCCACAAATGAACTTGCTCCCTATGGTACTGATGGCTGTAGACTATAGCTGTCCGCTGCCCTAGAACTGAAATCAGGGACACTGGTCTCCTGTAAGTGTCCACAGGCAACAGGATCCCTGCCCCTCACTACTTCCCTCACTAGGTGTGTTCTAGTTCCTTTTCCCTGCAGCCACAGGCAAGGACATGTCTAGTAAGTATAGCTGTGCTTAGTGTCCTTGACAGTGGAAGGTCTTTTAGTCTTCTACTCAGCCATCAGACCCCAACACTGTCAGGGAGATGAAAGTTTCTAAGGCTGAGGCTGCCTCTCAACCCACCTGCCCCCAGAGCTTATTATTTGCAGATTCTGCAGAGAAAATCTGGGTGTGTTTTCAGTTCACTCAGGCCAAACCTCTGCCTGGGAGGTCAGGTCATTCCTGCGGCCTTCTCAAATTGTCTTAGTAGACCTGCTTTACCCATTGTTTATTTTTGCTGCTCTGAAATGAAGTTCTGCCTTTTTTTTTTGTATGTGGAGAAAATTTGGAGAGGTAAAAGCTTTCTGACCAGCTCCTCCATATTCCGAGAATGTTCTCTCCCTAGCCAAAATGTCTTACCAGAAGTAAAGTGAGACAGAACATTGAAGTGTTGCTGCTCCAGTTTGAGCCAACATAGAATGGGAACCAGAGGCTACAGAAGTAACACATAGGTGGTATAGATATTTTCATAGGTATTAACAGCATATGGGTCATGAGTGCCCTGAGAGAAGGCCCAAGGATATATTGCTTGATTCAGACTATTCTGGTCAAAATCTATGAGTGTCCACCTATGTTTAATAACTATTTAGTGAGCTGAATTAAATTTGAGCTATATTCTTAAATGAATATAGCTATTTTATGTATAGTGTAAAGTTAAAAAAATGCAAACAGAAATTGCTTGTGGAAGATAGATGTGATACATTTTTGTATCACTGGGCCTGGGATATCATTTGTCAAATACAAAAAAAAGAAAAACATTAACACTGGATGGCCACTAAGTATTTCTTATCCTATGAATGAGTATTCTTACCAAATAATATTTAGCTTAAGCTAGTTTAGTTTACAAGAGAATTAGAAATTTCCTTCCTGAAGTTTTATTTCAAAGCATCTACCATTCTTACTATAATGCAGGCTTCAATTGTATAAGAACAGTTTAACAGAGGTGTTAAATGCACTTCCTAGACAACAAAACTCCAAAGTGAGGGCCAAATCAGATTAAACTGTAATTGGGAAATGCTCAACAAAATTATTATGGACAAGATCAAAGAACCTGAATGAACTGAAAGTTCCTTACAAGACAGTACATAAGAAAGAAAAAAAGAAAGAAAAATGTCAGTTTAGATAATAAAAAGCAGTAAAGTATTGAGAGGGTGGTGATAGCTTCCCTGTGTCACACCACACAGACCACATGTGTAATTTTGTTTTCTTTCCTAGGTGCCACATTCTAAGGACATTGTTTTATTATTTTTTTTACTTGTTAGCTTGCTTCCTTTTTTATTTTGAAAATAATATCGATGCCATCTGTCCTTTCTTTTTTTTAATTTAATTTAGTTTATTTTAATTTTTTCATTTACTTATTTACTTTTAATTTACAAGATTGAGTTCCAAAATCACTTGAGTTTCAGATTTTC
>JAQQSV010018462.1:0-11395 GCA_028646515.1 Pseudochirops corinnae | reverse complement strand
CTGCCTCTGACGCCGCTTCCAGTCCGCACCGCACAGAGACTAACTTGGCTCCGGCGTTCCCTTGCTCCACCCCTTCCTGCTACATCAGCAAGCTCAAGGGGCGTGGAAGATCTTCAAATCCTAGTATCGTTACATCAGTCAACGAGAATTTATTACACTGTCTGCCCTACTCTAGGCACTGAGGATACAGCTACAAAGAATGAAGCAATCTGTACTTCCAGTGAGCTGATATCTTATTTAGGGAGACAAGTACTTATGTAATATATGCAATGTAAATATGAAGTGAATAAATGCAGATACATACAAAATAGTTAAGTGCGAAATAGTGTGGGAGAGAGGGCACTCACTTATGGTGGGAGTCAGGAAAGGCTTCATGTAGAAGATGGTGCTTTGGCGTCTATTGGCTGCTGCAGACAATGGCATCTATAGCCCGTCTAGCTGTCTGCGGAGTCAGGGGAAGCCCAGAGGTCTGCTCTTCGATCTTCTTATACCTGCTTATGTCGTTGACTGCGTTATACACCGATAGCTTCATGTTGGGAACCTTGCTTAGTCTGAGTCTTTCTCTGCTGTTTTTTGTTCCGTAGTTGTGGAAACTCAAATGCAGGTCTTCTGACTTTTTTAGTTAGTGTATTTTCCACCATGCCACATTTAAGATTGGCATTTAGTTTAGGATGCAATAAATTAAAAGGAAACCAAGGTGTGGCCATGCCTAAAACTTGTAACTCAACTGATTTATGTCCAGCAGTTTCACAAATATCCTGTTCTCACAGTTGTATATGTGACATTTGATCAGATTGATCATGTAAAAATTTATTATAAATTTTAGGTTTGTAAAAAGAAAATATTAATCAGTTAATCAGCAAATTATTAAACACTTACTTTTGGCACAGTGACATTGTGCTAAGCACTGAGGATACGGAGAAAGATTAAAATAGTCCTTCCCCTAAAGGAAGGAAAGCTAGGTGCTGTACCTTGATACAGTGCTGGGCTTGAAGTCAGAAAGACTCATTTTCCAGAGTTCAAATCTGGCCTCAGACACTTAATAGCTATGTGATCCTGGGTAAGTCACTTAACCCTGTTTGCCTCAGTTTTTTCATCTGTAAAATGAGCTGGAGAAGGAAATGGTGAATCACTCCATTATCTTTGCCGAGAAAAATTCCAAATGCTGTCACAAAGAGTTGGACGTGACTGAAATGACTGAACAATAACACCAAAACCCCTTTAAGGACATCACATTACAAGAAAGGAGATTCCTATTAATAATTAGGTATGTATAATTAGGTATGTATAATTATATATATAATTAATAATTAGGTACGTATAAATTATGTACTAGGTAGATCTCAGAGGGGAAGGCAGTAGCAGTTGGGTGTAGATGGAAGGGAGGAAATTGGGAAAGGCCTCCTGCAGAAGTTAAGATTTAATTTGAGACTTAAAGGAAGTCAGAGGAACTAAGAGGTAGAAGTAAAGGCACTCCAGGAACGGGAGACAGACAGTGCAAAGTCACAGAGATGGAAGATGGAGCGCTGCGTGCGAGGAATAGCAAATAAGCCCATTTAGCTGTATTTTAGAGTGCATGGAAGTGAGTAAAGTGTCAGAGGACTGGAAATATGGGAAAGGGACAGGTAGTGATAAATATGCTTTATATTTAATCCGGAAGATAATAGGGAACCACTGGAGTTCACTGAATAATAGGATAACATGTCAGACCTACTTTAGGGAAAATCACTTTGGATGCTGAGCTGGGGATGGATAGAAGTGGAGAGAAACGAAGCAGGAACACTAATTGATAACCTATTGCAATAGTTTAGGTGAGAGATAATGAGTACCTAATGTAGGGTAATAGTTATATGAGTAGAGAGAAGGGGATATACATGAAAGATGTGAAGGTAGAAATGAGAAGATTTGGTAACAAATTGATCATGTGGAATAGATGTGAATAAGGATTGATCTTGAGGTTTTGAACCTGGATGCTGGGGGGCATAGTAACAGAAAGTTCAGGTGAGAACAGTGGTTTAGACATAATGAAATCTGTTTTGGAAATACTGAGTTTGAGGTGCCTTAAGGGCACCCAGTTTAATATGTCCAAAAGGCAGTCGGTGAAGTGTCACTGTAGCTCAGGAAAGATAATAGGACTGAATAACTATATCTGGAGATTAAACTCATAGACATTATAATTGAACCCATCAGATATGATGACTTTGCTAGGCAGGATAGTAGCAGTGGTTCTCAACCTTCCTAATGCCGTGACCCTTTAATACTTGTATGTGGGCGTATCTGCATGTGGGCAGACCTGCCTGGAGAGGGACAGAGGAGCGATGTCTTGGTTCCTAAGACCAAGGGAAATAAGTGTTTTCTGATGGTCTTAGGTGACCCCTGTGAAAGGGTTGTTTGACCCCCAAAGGGGTCATGACCCACAGATTGAGAACCACTGGTATAGAGGGAAAAGGGGAGAGGGCCCAGGACAAAGCCTTGGAGGGGACATTCATGGTTAGTTGGTGTAACATGAATGATATATCATCAAAGGAGATTGAATATGAGTGGTCAAGACAGGTAGGAGGAAAACCCTGAGAACACAGGACAGTGTCATGAAAACCTAGAAAGCAGAAGAGTGATCTAGGAGAAGGTGATCAACAGTGTCACGTGAAGATCATAAAGCACATTAGATTTGGCAGTTAAGAGATTGTTGGTAACTTTGAAGAGAGAAATTTCAATTGAATAATGAAGTCAAGAGATAGATTGCAGAGGGTTTAGAAAAGAGTGAGAGGAGAGGAATTATGTAGTATAAATAGCTTTCTTAAGGAATATATCCTGAGAAAGGGAGGTGAGATATTGGATAAGAGTTAGTTGGGATGATGGGAGCAAATGAGACTTTTAAAGGTGCATTCTGGTGTTACTCTTCCATGGCCAGACTAGCAACTACTTCTCAGCATTGTATGGTGTTACTGTAAGGAGCTGGAGTAGAGGGAGAGAATATTGTTTTCTGTTGCTTTTGTTTGGAGCCCCCATTGTCTGTGTACACCCAATTGTTATGGGCTGGTGACTAGCCAAGTAATTTAGGTTAACCACTTAACATCAGTTGTTCTTGTTGCTGAGTCTTTTTTCAGGCATGTCCCAATTTTGCAACTGCATTTGGGGTTTTCTTGGCAAAGATACTGGAGTGGTTTGCTATTTCTTTCTCTAGCTCATATTACAGATGAGGAACTGAGGCAAATAAGGCTCAGTGACTTGCCTGGGTCACACAACTAGTAAGTGTTTGAGGCCAGATTTGAACTCATGAAGAAGAATCTCCCTGATTCCAGGGACAGCATTCTATCCACTACCCATCAGCATCAATTAGCTTTTAGGAAAAGAAGAAAGAAGTAAGGAAACAACCATTTATTACATCCCTACTTTATTCTAGGCACTATGCTGAGTGTTTTATAAATATTATCTCTCTTGATCCTCTTATGAGGTAGGGACTATTATTACCATTTTCAATTGAGGAAACTGATATAGACAGAGGTTAAGTGACTTTCCCAGAGTCATACAACTAGAAAGTGTTTGAGGCTGGATTTGAATTCAGGTTTTCCTTCTCTTCATTGCACCACTTACTGTTGCCAAATAAAAGGTATGTCACAACATTCAGTTTCTCTTGTTTTGTTATTATTATTCCCATTTATATTGTTAGGGTCATTATGTATGTTGTTTCCTAGTTCTCCTTACTTTGGACGGATTTACGTGGGTCTTTTCATGCTTCTCTGCATTTTTGTTGTTTCATACAGAATAGTAATAATCCATCTCATCAGTTCTTAACCTTTACTGTGTCATGGACCCCTTTGACAGTCTGGTGAAGCCTGAAGACTTTCTTAGGATAATGTTTTGAATAATATAATAGGATCATATATATAAACACACATATCTCTATATATAAATATATGTATATATACACATATATACATATAAAAATTTTAAATACATAGGATTACAAAAGAAGCTAATTATATTGAAACACAGTTATCAAAATATTTTTTTAAACTAGCACATGGATCCCAGGTTAAAAACCCCTGCATTATGTACCATAATTTGTTTAGAAACTCTTCAGTTCCTTTGTTTTCACTCCTTTGTTACTACAAAAAGTACTGCTATAAAAATTTTGGCAGCCAGGTGGTGTAGTGCACAGAGTGCTGGACCTGGAGTCAGTAAGACCCATCTTCTTGAGTTCAAATTTGGCTTCAGACACTTAATAGCTGTGTGACTCTGAGCAAGTCATTTAACCCTTTTTGCCTTAGATTCTCATCTATAAAATGAGCTGGAGAAGGACATGGTAAACCCATTCCAGTATCTTTGCCAAGAAGGCTTCAAATAAGATCACAAAGAGTTAGACATGAATGAAAAATGACTGACCAACAATAGCAACAGTAAATATTTTGGTGCATATATGACCTTCCTTTTTATCATTATTGACCTCTTAGAACATATTCTGAGCAACTGGGTCTCTGTATAAAAAGATATTTTAAGTCACTTTCTTAGCAGAATTCCAAATTGCTTTCCAGAATGGTTGGAGCAATTCACAACTCTACCTTTTTGTTTGCCTTTGTGAAATTCTTCCAAAATTGACAGTTCCCAGTTTGTTTGTTTTTTTCATCATTGCCCATTTTCAGGATATAAGGTGAAATCTTAGAGTTGTCTGATATATTGTTCTCTTAGTTTTTGTGATTTTGAGCAAGTTTCACATTATTGTTAATAGTTTGCAATTCTTCTTTGAATAATGGTTTGTTCGTGTCCTTGGACCACTGATTCCTTTTGGGAGTGGCTTTTGATCATATATTTTTGTTAGTTTCTTACATATCTTGCATATCATATCCTTACCAGAAATATTTAATACATATCTTTTTTCCAATTAACTACTTCACTTTTTATCCTAGCTGAATTTATTTTGTTTGTGCAGTTTTACAGTTTAGTGTGATCCTACTTAATATTTATAATTTTATGCTTCTATATATTTTAGAAGTTATAGATTTTGTTCATTTTCAACTTCATTTCTAATCTGTTTGTTAAGTGGAATTGACATCTCCAATTGAACTAGGATACTAACAACCTTCCAGAAGTTTTTCTTGTTATGATGCCTTTAATGGCTTTAAAATTTAGGCATGTTCAAATATCTATTTTTATGGTGATGAACACAAACTCCAAGTGTTCCTCAGTCAGTTCATTCTTCAGGCCATTGTTTCAAGTAGATTTACTTTATATTCTGCAACACAGTGTTAAAATCACATTCTATAAACCAAGTAAATATTGTTATTGGTCTTTTAAAAGTTTGGCAATATATTGAAAACTGAAATACTAGAAGTATTAAATATCTTAATTTATTGCAATTAGAATTCTTCAGGTGTGATATTGACCTTCTTCAAGGTTTAGCTTCTCATGAAAAGGTAGTGAGATAGGGTATGCAGGTGTGGTGTCAGAAGGCATGAATTTGAGTTCAAGATCTGACACTTAATTAGCTCCATGATCTTGAGAAAGTCATCTGACTTATGATTTCTCTGAATCTCAATTTATTCTTTTTAAAAATTTGGGGATAATAGTATTTGGCATACCTGTCTTGTAGGATCTTTGTAAAGAAACACTTGTAAACCTTAAAGATCAATATTATTCTTTCTCATACTCACTTGATAAACTGTAGTCATCATGGGGATTATTTTCCTTATATTGTATGGTGAGATGGCCAAGTGCCCTAAGAAACATTGTTTTTTACTTGCCTTTGGGCACATGATGAAACTAGTTCTATTTATTCTTTTATTTGCTTCTCCGAGTATAAATTATGAGCTGGCCTTTAATACAGCTACAGTTTCATTACATCTGTTTAAATTTATAGCAAGAATGTCTATATAGATATGACTCAGCTCTTAATGTAATGTGTCAATTCCTCGATTACTTAGTGTCACACTTTAAGAAGACCACGTTAAATCTGTGTGGATCATTCCAGAATGTTGTGATTCTTACCATTGCTTGATGTTATATGCTTATGCATCATGAAAAACCACAATCTTTGAAAGATTCAAAATCAGTGGAAAGACGAGTATGGTTGGAGTGGGTGGACGGCAACATACTACCAACCATACCTTACCCAGGGAAAAGTGACAAAAATACATTGTCTGGAGCATATATGACTGGAAATGTAACTGAGGCAGACATGGAAGAAAAGAAAGACAGTACAAGTGATACATATTTACATCCTCCAACCTATTTAAGGAAAGTCTTTCACTTTGTGGAGTAAATTGTCTCTATAAATAAATGGGCAAGAGCTACTTAGAACAAACAGGCCTGCAGGTGTTTGGGTCTGGATCTGTGGAGTAGACAGCCACATTGATTAAATCAGTTACAACAAACTATTGAAGCAGTCATTTAAAAGAGATAATCAATCAGCCTTACTTCTGAACAAAATTTTTCAGTGCAGCTTTGACATTTTGATTTTCCACTTTGGTTTCTTCACTTTTCATGACCACAGCACATATGCACTGGTATTAATTTCTGTACTCACAACTACATATATATGTATGTATGTATGCTCACACACACATCTGTCTTGTATGTGTGCATGCATATATATATATATATATACATATATATGTATATGCTTATATATATGTATATGCTTATATACACACCTCAGTCTGGGCCTTCCTTCCCCATTAACCTCTCTTTAAAGATTAATTTCTAGGTCATTCAACATAAGTAGTCTTAGCATTTCTAATAACTAGCTGTTGGGTATTCTGGCACTGAATTTTCCACAGAATTCCCACAAAAAAAAAGAAGAGCACTGCGATAACCAGATGGATGATGATGGCAGAAGCTGCAATCTAGTAGCAGAAAGAAGCCTTTTTAGCCTTTTCTTCTGCTAGTAGAAACAGTGACCTTGGCCTCTGATCCTAAGAAAGCAAATCTCTGTGAAGAGGCCAAGGCATTAAATACCATGGGGCTGGGGTGGCTGTGAATGTTTTCTTATCCACACTACTATCTACCTGACCACCATTCATTGGGTCATATTCCAGCCAAGCCCTCCATATGTCATTAAACCCAGTGAATGAGATACTATATTAAAAGAAAAAAACTCCATCAGTGCCTGATTGTAATGTGTACTCCATAAATACTAAATCACAAAAAAAAAATAAGTAGCCTAAAATAATAAAATACATTACCCAAATGATAGCAGTTGATTCCTTTTTCACTGACAGCACCAGATCTAATATATTTTCAGTTATTCGGTGTTTTAAAAAATATAACAAACTTATTTTCCCTGAATCAGAGTTTAGGAAGAAGGCACAGACTGACAGACTACAGAATGAGATTCACCTGCTAAAGGAACAATTACAGCTCACCAAATCTCAGCTGGAGGCCGAGCAGCAAGCTCATATGCTCAGATTTTCTAAGGTACTGTATTTGATCTTGATGGTTTCTATAAAATTTAAAAACCAAATGAATCTCAACATGATGGGGAGACAGCATGGTCCCATGGAAAGGGGTATTGGATATGGAATGAGAAGATTGGGATTTAGAGGCTGCTTCTTTTCCTTAAAAGTCAGTTGAGATGTTCTTTGGGATTACTTCTAATTCTAAATCCATGATGCCATGATCTGTGCCATAAACAGGAGACAGAGGGATACACAGGGCTTGGTAGTATATGTTTATCTCCCTCCTCCCACCTCTGTCTGCAACCTCATCATCTATAGCCCTTGTCAGGAAATACTTGTTCTGTTTTCATGAAGGCTCAATGATAGAGGTATTCCTTTATGTTTTATGTACAATGGAGGCATAAAACTCTGGGCCTGCAATGCCCAAGTAGGGCCTGAATCAGATTTAAATGTGATTGAGAAATGCTTAACAAAATAAATGAAAATGCAATAAACATAGATAATGTCAATTTGTGACATTCTAAGTCAGTATACTACTGCAAGGATCTGTTTCTATATGAGTCTGACACCCCTGCTATAGAATATCTTACTCCATGTAAAAAACAACAACAGATTGGCATCTCAATCCGTTGTCTTCACTGATAATGGCAAAATGAATCCTGACACATGAGATATTTACTTAGTCTTTATTAATATTCCCTTTTGGTTTCATTCATGTCTTATCAGTCTCTTGGTTTTTCTAGATAAATTTTAGTGCCTTTAGGGTGCTTGTTATCTATTATTTTCCCCAGTCTCCAGATAGTACACATCCTTATTGATTTAAATATATGCTCTGATTTTGTTTCTTATCTCCACATTTGTTAAAATATATTGTAAGTGCTAGAAAGTATATAAGATGGAGAAAACACAAAATGTCAGGAAAAAACTTTGCTCTTATTAGGAATACTTGATATATTATGTGAAAAATCCTCGTGTTGTTATATTTGATGTCTACCTTCAGTAGAAAGTGCCATGATAGCCATGTATATATCATAAAAGAGTCAAGACTATGGGGCCTTGAGAAATTTCATATTTTGAGAGCCATAAAGACAAGGTGATATGTGCAGGGAAAGTTGGAGCTCTTAATTATGGTATAACGATTTTTAATTTTGCAAACCAAGCTAAAAGACTACATAGCTACAACCTATCCTTATTCATATAAACCACCAGTACTAGGTAATAATAGCCATCAGGCTATTGTATTTAATTTTTTTTTAAAGCATCTTGCATTTACTACATGTCTGAACTATAAATGCCATTTATTAAACTAATTTCAGGAATATGAAATCCAAAAATCAAAAGAGGAAGAAATTTTGAAGTCATTTGATAGATGGAAAGAGGAAGAAAAAGAGAAATTAGTTGATGAAATGGAAAAAGTAAAAGAGATGTTTATGAAGGAATTTAAAGAATTAACTTCTAAGAATTCAGCATTAGAATATGTAAGTATAGATTACTAAATGAAATTATTCTTGAGTTTTAAAATTATAGCTATTCTTTGAACATTCATGAATTTTAAATTTTATATAATGCCTTAATGCTTCTACTTTAAAACAGGAGATCTTGACTTGGAATCATAGATTTCTGGGAATCTGTGAGTTTAGATGGTGAAAAAGTACAAATTTATTTTTACTAATCTCTAAGTGAAATATTTAGCATTGCTTTCAATTATGAATTTTTAAAGAAATTACATTCTCTGGACTCCATAGTCTGCCCAGTGGATCTATGACACAAAAAATGTTAAAAGACCCTGCTTTAAAAGGTCTTTTTTTTTAAATAGTATTTTATTTTTTCCCTAGTTACATGTCAAGAAAATATTTGACATACATTTTTACAAGATTTTTAGTTCCAAATTCTTCTCCCTCCCTGTCTCCCCTCCCCACTTCTAAAAATGGTAGATAGTTTGATAAAATTTATACATGTGCTATTTCGCATAAATCTTTCCTAAGGTCCTCTCAAGTTGTCTTAGTAGGACAACTGCTTTACCCCTACTTTTTATTATTTCTGATATGTTACCTTGTTTGTGGAAGAATTTTGGATAGCCTGGTATTTCCTGTCTTATTCTGCCATCTTGCAGGGGGCAGGGGGGATTCCATTTCTTGCTGGTTTTAGTTGATAGCCACTGTAGCTCTGTCCTTGATATCCTGCTTTTATATGTGAAAATTTCAGGCATTCTGTTCTTATGAGTGGTTTTTACCAACCATACTGACATGGTCATTACCTTATACCCCCTTATTTCTCTTCTATTTACTATTTGATTATAAGTCATCTCAAAGACAGGATGTCTCATAGGCTAACCCACTCAATTCAAATATTTGTTAATTAAGATATATTTCCGACTACTCTTTAAATTTGTATTTGTAGCACACTCTCTTACCATTTCTGCACCTACCCACCGACCCCCCATTTCATTAAAGCTAGATTCTTTAATATTCCTTTTGTAGACCATATTAATTCCTACTTACGTGGTTTTCTTTAGTAGTGTCCCTGACCTTTAATCTCTTCCTCTCCTTGGCTTGTCCACATCCTCAAAGGCTCAGCTCAAGTCCCATCTCAGTGATGAAATTTCTCCTTGCTACTTTAGCCCATGAGAGTTTTTCTCTTCTCTTAACTCCTATTATATTAGGAGGTTTCACATCATTTAGCCATTTAGCCCTTAGTTGCATGTTTTCTTGCTTCATTCTTCAATCATTTCATGTTCCATAGCCTTTTCAACTAGACTGTTAAGGCATTTGAGTGGCAGTCTTTACAGCACCAATACAGTCTTTTGTTTTTTTAGAAAAGACACATTTTATGGTGCTTTATGGTTTACAAAGCATTTTACATATATTCTCCCATTTAATTCCTTTTTTTTTTATTTTTGGAGGGGCAAGGCAGGGCAGTTGGGGGTTAAATGACTTGCACAAGGTCACATGGCTAGTAAGTGTTAAGTGTCTGAGGTTGGATTTGAACTCAGGTCCTCCTGACTCCAGGGCTGGTGTTCTATTTATTACACCACCTAGCCGCCCCCACCAATACAGTCTTAAACCTTCATTAGTCAGTTCATTCATGTTGATTGGTTGGCAGTGTTGGAGTTCAAGAGTATTCCCATCCTGTTGTAACCTTCAGATTTTATATAGGAATCTGTTCTTCTGATGTGGAAGCAGGGATAGATACGTGGTATGTAACCAGCATGCTATGTAACCAACACATTTTGAAAAGAGGGAAGAAGTTTGTTTTCCCCATTGTGCTTCTTAGTGTTGCTAGAGCCACTGAACCCAACAGTCTCATCCTAAGCCTGTCCTACAGTGGAAGTGTTCAGGAAGAGGCTCCTTATCAGGAAAGAGGGGATTTATGTTTTGGGTGGGATTATGTTCTCTATTGTCCCTCATTAACTGGGATTCCAGGTGTTTTAGGTAGTTCTTTTCTCTCTCTCTCTCTCTCTCTCTCTCTCTCTCTCTCTCTCTCTCTCTCTCTCGCTTCTCTCTCTCTCTCTCTCTCTCTCTCCATATATATATATATATATATATATATATATATATGTATGTATGTATGTATGTATATATTAAAATACATGTTATGTAAATGCTTTAATTAAACCACATAGGTAGGAATTAACATGGTCTACAAATGGAATATTAAAGAGTCTAGCCTTAATGAAATTGGGGGTCGGGCGGTAGGTGGAGAAATGGTAAGAGAGTGTGCTACAAACTGTAATGCCATGCACCAGCAGATTCCCAAAAGAATGCTACTGTGAACAGCTTTTAGAGTTCAGATTACAAAATATAGTGAACACTCTGTTTATTCCATTACAAATCAAGACAAACATTCAAAACATTATAATATTCACAACATTACATCTTATCATAGAAAATGGCCACACAGTTTTCACTACATTGGCCACAGTATTCAGAACAAGGAACAATAGAATACTCAAACTTCCACTCATGGGGCAACTCAATCATTAGTCATTCAATCAATTCACA
>JAQQSV010018461.1:0-11395 GCA_028646515.1 Pseudochirops corinnae | reverse complement strand
ATAATATACATGTATGTGTATTAACATAAAAGCACAGCTATATGTATATGGATAAATGATAAATCAATAGAGATAATAGAGATATATGTATTGTATATATGCATACAGATAGATATAGAGATAATCAATAGATAGTTAGATGCTTATGTGTATACATGCTATCTCTCTCATTAGAACATAAGCTCCATCAGAGCAGGTCCTGTTTCATTTTGGTTTTCATTCCCCCATTAAATCTATTGCCTGATACTTAACAAATGCTTTTTCCTATTATCATTGTTATTGGGGGAACCTTGTTGCCAATATGCCATGTGAGAATGTACTGAGAGATCTTTTGCTGGAAGAACTGGGCCAAGACCCAGATGAAAATATGGGGCCAGTTGTTGGGTACAGCTCTGTAATGGTAACAATAATTTGAAGATCTTCCCTGCCCCTTAACAGACATAAGGGAATTTGAAGACCTTCCCTGATTTGAAGATCTTCCCTGGCCCCTAACAGACCAAATGTAATCACATGGAACCTGTGGTGGGAGGGGCTTGCTGAAGGGTGGAGTAGAGCCCACGGGAAACTGGGAGACAGAGCAGTTAGAGTCAGAGGGAGGAGAGGATGCATCCAGGGAGGCAGCTAGGCTTGTGAGTGTTGGTTTATGGAAAGGCTAAAGGATAGGGTGGCTCTCTACTGCATTGTCATGTATTTACTTCTATGTTGCTATGATGGATTCAGTTTCCTGGTGTTGGGATTTGGTTTTCTGGTGTTCGAATAGATGTTTTGCTTCTGTCTTCTGTCTTTTGCTTCTGTCACCATCAGCACTGTGAATATTGCATTGGCGCTACAAGCTCACAGGTCCAATAGAGTTAGAAATAACCCTCCAGGCTTTGCTTATCATTTCATACTTAGAAAAATATTTCACCTATCAACCACTAAATTCTGCTAATGAATCTTGCAGTGGCACATGACATGGAGAACAAATAAGCAAAGTAGGCAGTAGGCTACAAAGTGCAATCTACAGGAATCCTTAAAGGGGATGTAATTCCCCCCCTCACCTCCACTAGATTATTGGTATCTGAAATACCCACTTTAGTTAAGCTTCTGGTTGAATCCTTTTGAATAGCTTGGGTTGAGTCCTTTTGGCAAAGTGGTTAGAGTACAGGATTTAAAGTCAGGAAGAGCTAAATTCAGTCAGTTCATAAACATTTATTATGCACCTACTATTTTCCAGGCACTATGTATTAAGTATGGGTCTACAAAGAAATGTTTTTTTAAAAACCCAACAACAATAACACCATTGTCACTGCTCTCAAGGAGATCACAGTGTAACAGGAGATAGAACGTGACCACACCTACGTACAAACAAGCTATCTATGGGACACTTTCTAGCTGTCTGACACCAGGCAAGTCATTTAATTTCTGTGTGTTTTAGTTTCTTCATTTGTAAAACAGGGAAAAACACCCATCATACCACACGAGGTGGTTGTGAGACTCTAATGAGTTAACACGTGTAAAGCACTTGCTATAAAAATGCCAGCTATTATGAGTCATCAGACCTTTGTTAAAATGCTAATTTTATCTAAAAGGGATAATACATTAATCAATTGATTAATTAAGCCTACACCAGGACAAGACATTAAGCCAAGCAACTGAAGGGGGTACAAGGATGAATAAGACAAGATCCTTGTTCATAAAGAGCCTATGGTCCAGTTAGAGAGATAAAAACAAAAATGTAGAATAAGAGATTAGAGCTAAGTAGTAATTAAATACCATATTTGAGAGGCTTCACAAGGCACTTCATGATGAATTGCCAGCTCAGGATTAGTGCCCCAGGAGTTCAGAAGAGCATGACATCACTGTGGACCAGAGTGATCCAAGAAGTCTTCATGGTGAGAGGATGTGGATTTTGAAGGATGACTGGTATTTGGATAGCCAGCGAGAAGGAAGAACATTCTAAGAAGGGAATATTATCAGTAAAATAGGAGCATGGAAAATGCAAATCATGATCAGGGGAGCATGGATGAGTAATGTGACTGGAACAGAAGATCTGAACAGACTAGTACAGGTGCATGAGACAAAGCTGGAAGACAAGACATGGCCAGATGAAGAGCCTTGAATGTCAGACTAAAGATTTGTAATTTATTCAATAAAAAATGGGAATCTATTGAATTTGTTGTTTTATTTTGTTTTAATGTAATAAAAGCACTTACTTAGGAAGAGGTATGGCTCACTCTTGGGTCCTCCTGGAAGTGCCTTCTTTGGACTATATTTTTAAAAATCGTAATTACAAACAAATATGCATGGGACATATAACTAAGTTAAAATATTCTCACTTCTCCAACAAAGAGTTAGACTCATACAGCACTCTGGCAAAAGTGCTAGCTTTGGTATCAAAGGATCTGAATTCAAAATGTACCTTTGAGTCTCACTACTCATGTGACTTTGAGATCACTTAATCTCAAAGGGCTTCACTTTCTCATCTTTATAATGGCCTTGGACAAGATGGATTCTGAGGTCTTTCCTAGCTTTAGATGTGTGATACAATGCGATGCCCCAATATAACAAAAACATTTTAAATGAGAACAAAAATAAAAGGCTGTCCCCAAGCTCTATACCATAGATTATTCATTGTTAAAATACTTGCATGCTATTAGGGAAATACAACTTCAGTAGATTCCCTAGATAATAGATGTCCAATACAATTAGCTACTTTCAAATCAAATTTTATCACACTCCCTAGAAAATCACTCAATGGTCATTCCATTCTTGCTATGTAGGTTAGACGTTGAGATGATGAACCATAGTCAGGTCAATGACTGAAATTACTGTCGTCCTAATCTCAAAAGGGCAACTTGTCTAACTCTTCTCTGTCCAACTGCACAACTTTACTATTAAGAGAGCTGGTTGAAACTGTCCCATTGTACTTCACTGTCTTGATTTAATTTCTTTATAGTTGTACGGGATGAGTGAAAACTTCTCAATTTGGGGTGGTTAACTTTTCAAATTGCTTCTGCCAATCATTTTCATGTTCCTTTGTCTGTTTTCCCACCTTGGTGGGACCCTCCCCTTCTCTTTTCTTGCTGTCCCAGTTGGGGAAGTATTTGATGAAGTATGCCTCTCCACCAATGAGAGGGGAAACAGTCGGGGAGGGGTCTTGACTAAGTTAGGTTATAAATTCCAGTACTATCTTTTGTAACTTGCCTCTTCTCCAGAATGAGTCATGGGGAAGACCGCCCTCTTCTCCCAGGGAAAAGAATAAAGTCCTGTTCTTATCCTAAGAGATCTCTGTGTTTATTTCTTTTCACTAAATTAAGGATGAAGGATATTTTTCATCCCAAACATAGTTTAGACTTGCCCAATATATCTATAAAAAATAAATGTCCTTTACATTGTCCTGGTGATGACAATGTCAAAACTTTATTAACTAATTGTCTAGTAGAACAGAAGTTTACTCATGTTTTTTCTCATATCATGAACAATTTTTCCAGGAGTTAAAATGAGAACCAGGCAAGTATGAATGTGTTGCCAGGAAGTCAACTTTACCTTCTATTCCATCATTGTGCTCTTATGTGCGATGACCAACCTTGATAAACTGGACTATCTTCAACAACGCACAGCTAAAAGACAACTCTACAAGCCTCAGGATGGAAGGAGATACCTAAACTCAGAGAAAGATATATAAAGACTATAGTTTAAATGGAGACTGAAGCAAAACATGCTATTGTTCTTTTTCATGTTTGGTTTTGTTTTTGTTTTTTCTCAGTGATTACTCATTGGTTACAGCCCTTCTATATAAACAAACTATTGTACAATGTGAAAGTATTTGCAGATCCTATACATGATTACACGCCACCATGGAGAGGAAGGGAGGGGAGAAAATTCGAAACTCAAGGGATTGTGCAATTGAATCTTATAAACTAAAAGTAAATAAAATAAATTAAAAAAAAAAAGAAAAAAAAGGCCCTTTCTTTCCACCTCATCAAGAAGCCAGAGTGGCATTTCAAAAGACACATGTACCCCCTAGCAATTCTTTGCTCTTACTACCATGTCCGTCTCTCCCCACCCTCACTCCCAATAAAAGGGGACCAGACTACAGAGCAGTAAAGCCAGATAGAAATTCTAATATCTACCCTGGCATGTTGACACACCTAGGATAGGGTGTGGATTAAAAGCAATACAATGTGATCAATCAATATTTAAATGAAACTTACTCAAAGATAGTTAGAGATAATCACTACTGAAAAAAAGCTTTTAAGAGGCATCAGAGTCTGATTCAAGTGAAGTCCCAGCATTCAAATAAGGGACTGAACAATGCCATAAGAAAACACACACACACACACACACACACTCATGGCTTTGGCTTCTGAAATCCCTAGTGTTTGGCCATTGCTCACCAACATCTGGTGCACATAGATTGGGAATAGACTATACCTGTGAAATGTAACCAAACAAATCAACCACTCTGCTCCTTATTTCCAACATTTCATTTTAACAATGAATGGGAAATCTATAGCCAGAGCTGTTCTCCTATTTACGATTAAAACATCAGCAGGTAGAACCATTATCAGAAATCAAATGGTCTTTAATACATTCAGTACGTCCACTTTCCCAATCAAAAATAGACTGCAAAAGTCACCCCACCAGTTCTGCCTGTAGTCACCACCTTGCACTTTTTACTTTTTCTAGCTTAGCTCAGGCCAGTTTTTACCCATTTGGGCATAGCAATGTTACCAAAAAATTAAAAACTAGAAATAGAGGATTGTTGACATTTTGTCCATTTGCTTAGCAGAGCAGCCTTTCCATTGTTAAAATTACAAAAATGGAAGCCAAAAAAAAAAAAAAAAGAAATGTTTATGGTCAAGTTAAACATTTAAATGAAAGAGTGAAGCTGGTAATATTTCTAGGGACAAAAAAAAGTTGATCTAAACTAGAGGTTCTGCAACTTTTTGGTCTCATAATCCCCTTTGTACTCTTAAAAATGATTGAGGATCCTCCCCCAAAGAATTTTTAGTTATATGGGCTGAGTTATATCTATCAATATTTACTTAATTAAAAATAATTAGCATTATTATAAAAATAATTTTTGAATTATTGAAAATATTTGAAATTATGTGAATTGAATTGAAATATTTGAATTATTGAAAATAAATTCTGAAAATAATTTTGATTTTTAGATTCCCTAGATGGGTCTTGGAGCTTCCTTGGGGTCCCCAGACCAGAGTTTTAGAACTGCTGGTCTGAATGAATTCAATTTTAAAAAGAAAAAGAAAAGTTATATTTATAGAGGATAAACGTAATATACTTGTTAAAATTCCCTATAATTTCCCCACAGCATATGTTCTGATACTGCTGTACATGTCTTAATTTTATTAATATGTCTTATTTTTTTAAAAAAATCAGGGATTTGTTATAATGGAAAGAGCACAGAATTAGCAGTCAGAAGTCTTAAATTATGGCCTCTGACTACTTGTGTGACCTTGGGCAAGTCACTGCCACAGTCAGAGCTTCAATTTCTTCATCAATAAAGTCTATTTTACTGTAAAATCAGTAAAACAAAGAAGTTATACCCAGTAATCTAAAGCTTAGGCAGCAATGACAGTTATTATTATTTACTATCATTATAGCGTTTATTTGGAACTTTACAATTTATAAAATACTTTACACGTATTATTTTCCTTTGGGAAGCAGATGCTATGATTATCCCCATTTTACAGTTAGGAAAATAGAGGCAGAGAGAAGTTAAGTGACTTATCCAAAGTAACAGAAAGATTGAGTGTCTGAGGTTAGATTTGAATTGAAGTCTTCCTGACTCCGCGTCCAGTGCTCTATTCACTGTGCCGCCTAGCTGTTACTTTCACCAAGTCTGTGAACAAACCCAGGGCTGCCATAATAAACAAATTCCTGCCCTAGGTACTTTGTCTATGACTTCCTCTTTAAGATAGGCAAGGAAAGCCTCCATGATGCCAAATCACAAGGCAGGATATTCTAATAGGTATAACATGCAGAACCACATATACTCCTTTTTTCTACATGATTTTCCCATCTGAGCCCAGTCCCTCCTTTCTTACAGTTAATGGGTGCCTTAGCATGAAGAAAGAGAAAAGAATCCTTCCATTTGTCCCTTCCCCAATTCTCTGCCTAAAATTGGGCTAAACTCTCATCCAAGTTGGTGGATCCCCAGATGCCAGATACATTGGCTTCCCACGCCACCCTCAGAGTGGCAGAAGGAATTGCGATAGATACAAAGCTACAACAGCTGAAGATGTGGGAGAATTGCCCATCCCATATGTCACTTTTTTGAGGTTACATGAGGTAGAGTTTAACTGAGGCCTTCACCCCTAAACCTGGTAAAGAAAAAAAAAATATGATCACACTGGTTTTCTCCCTCCTCGCCCTCTCAGTAAATTCACAAAATGTCCATCCCCAGACTTAATGCCAATCTATCCTGAGGATAGATTCAGCTGGGGAGAATGTAGGTAGAGAAATGAAATATTTACCCAATAGACCAGTATCCTTTCTGTTTTTAAGCAATCTTCAGGGACCACATTCTAAGAGATAAAATGTGAAAGGACAAAAAAGATTACCTGCCAGAATCATTTAATGTTGATGATTTTCCCACAAAAGTTCATAGAGAAATGATACATCAACCCAAAGTTATGTGATGGTGTGCTAATAAAGCTATAATTACTAAAGTAAACCACTGGGCATCAGAAAAAGAACCAAGAACACAAAATATTATGTAAACTAGTATTCAGATACAATATGTATCAAATACAAAGGTATTGTGCAGCCTGAACCAGAAGCTTTATTTTTCAAATTGCATTGTAGGTGGGATTCAGTAACTAGGCAGCCAGACATATTGAATGGCAATTTCCTTTTAAAAGGATGGTGTCTAATGGCACACACTTGCAGGGAGGTGACTCTTCAAATGTGTGTGTGTGTGTGTGTGTGTGTGTGTGCGTGTGCGTGTAGGGGATTACATTCTGATCTATACAACCCCAAAATGTGGAAATTAAGTGAGGTGACTTCAAATGTGTGTGTGTGTGTGTGTGTGTGTGTGTGCGTGTAGGGGATTACATTCTGATCTATACAACCCCAAAATGTGGAAATTAAGTGTAGATCCATTTTCAAGTGCAAGATAATTAATCAATCCTCCATTATTTTCATCTAGCTTTTTCAGCAACCTAGGGAGATAGTTTCAAGGTAACCCACCTCCCCCAGGTGAGGTCTAGGCAGGAGATATATCTATAGCATAGTGATCCCAGAAAAGCAGATAACCTGGTAACAAATTAACATCCAAGTTTATCATGAATATTGATCATGCAATATTTATTTTAAATATAATTTATTCATCGGTACTTAACCAAAGGCAAAATTAAAGTCATCAGGACCAGAATAACTGTTTGGTTTCGAAAAAGTCAAGGGCTCTCATTGGGTAGCTTAATGACTTTTTGTTTGAGCTCTGTTTGCATAAATTATCCATTAAGTGCAGCCATTTCCCCGGATGGGCATAGCCCTTGCCACAGAACGAGAGGCGCTTCAGTGTCCTCATTAAACAGAAATGTGATTGGAATGGAGCTTTCCTTCTGTGCCTGGCACGGATCTGCCTTTATCTTCCTCCAGCCCTTTGTACCAATTCCATGTCAAGTTGGAACCAGGCACACAAACCTGGATTTTCTCGACTAGAGGATGCAACGGGTTCAATGGAAGTTGAAAGACGAGGCTACTGCTGATGTAGCCAAATGTGGTTAAATGGAGATTGTGTGTGGAGGGGAGGGGGGAGTTTGAAATATCCCTCTATAGTACACTGGCTTTAAAGGAAATCAGAGGAGCCTGTGGGAATGCAGGTGCAATGCAATCTATTCTCTGCATTGCTAGTGCTTTATGCACCACAAAAAAAAAGCAAAAGAAATAATAACCCTCTCACTATCTCCAAACATTTTTCTACTTCATGGTGCTACCCCTCTATAAGCAGAGTATGGATATGACCCAGGTTGTGCTATGTGTAATGCTAATTAACAAAGACAAAAATAATGGCAGCCTCGATTTCATCTGGTATAATCACTTACGTTCCTGTCTGGATACATTCTTCTACCATGCCTCCTTAATTGTGTGATTTAACAGAGGAAAGTCTTTGAGGGGTGCTGGTTTTAAGGAAAGAAGCTAAGAAAAATAAAATTGTAGCATGCAAGAGAAGCTGTGTAATTAGAAGAGAGTGGTCTCCCAGCAGAGTAAGGTACCGCGTTCTTGAAATGTGTAGAACTAAGCATATGCTATTTTGAAATAAAAATGGCAAAAAGGGTCCAGGACTGAGAAGAAACATAACTATATACTTATTATAATCTTAAGTAAAAATTTCCCCATATACCTGAAAAAAGTTCAGTCTTGACCAGTTCCATAGAAATTCAGTAGTAGAACTTTAATGATGATGCACTGATATTGACTGGCCTCAGCTGAACACGACCCCGAGGCATACACTCTTATTAACAACTTCATCCTGTCCCAGATGTTCCATGCAAGAAGACGTCACAACTTTCCAGGCTCCTTCCAGCTGTGGTTCTGCATTATGACATCACTGGATTAGACTGCTCTTTAATGCACTAAACTGACACCCCAAACTGCTAAGAAGTGATGGGTTTAACTGTAATGTGTGTCCTGAGGCCCAGCAATACCTCATAACACAATCTCAGGGTTCAGTTCAAGGACACAAGAAGGGACACCGGACAGGTGATAGGGAGCAGCTGTTCTCCATTTCCACTGAGAACAGGGGGAAAAAAAAAGAAGGGAGCTTCAATTACAACTAGAGGGTGTGACCTAGAAGAGGCTAGGACTGGGGTGGGGGGCAACCAAGTCACTAAGTAGAGGAAAAGGTGATTAAGTGGGCTAAAGAGAGGAGTGATGTTCTCCAGGTACCAGGCCCTAAACATCACATCGACAAAGGAGTGTTAGAACAGGAAAGAGACAGCCTCTTGCCTGCGTACATGCAAAGTTTATTGAGAACTGGTTAAGACCCAGTAATTCCAGTGTTCCAAGAAAATGTGCCATGAAAACAAAACCAAACAAACAAAAAAAGCTCTGTGCTCCGAGATTCTTATAGCAGCATTATACACAATTAAAAAAAAAGAAATAAATTAAATGTCCAATAATAGGGGAATGTTAAATGAGTTGTGGCACATTCATGTAGTAGAATACTATATTGTCCTTAGGCCTGACAGTTGTAAGGAATGCATAGAAATCTGGACAGACTTTTACAAAATAATACAGAGGAAAATGAAAAGGGTAGAAATAAAATAGGTTATATCTACGACCACCTAAGAGGAAAAATGGATGGATGGACAAACTAAGAACGTCGATGAGGTCCTAGAGGGAGTGAGGAATTTAAAACTGGTGCCATATCTTACATATTGAAATTATTTTAATTAAATTCAAATAGTTACGAGGTAAGTGAATTGCACTTCTCTCCAATATTGTTAACAGGACCTTCTTTTTTAAAGGCAATTACCCAGAATATTTACAAGAAAAAAATCCCTACATTTGTCTGAATTATGTAGAGATTTCAAATAAAGTAGATAAAGTCGTTTACTTACTTGTATGTTGCAGAGAATTGCTACAGTTCTTCATTTTACCTTAGACAGAAAACCAGACTTCATGAAAAAATATTTCCTTATCATGTAGGTCATCCAATACTCAGAGGAAAGGATAATGAGCAAAAATTACCAGTATGAGATCTTGAATGACAAAATAACAGCTTCCTCAAGATTTGGGAGAGGCAAAGAGAATGGCCAACAGATTGATTCTCAGAGTTTTTAAAAAAATCCCATAGACCCAGAAACAGAAAGACTGGAAATTCAATAGAATCAGTTGATGATTAGGTTGTTTAGACAAAAATGGAAACATCATGTCAAACATCTTTAACTGTAGTAATTAGTGGATCAGATACCTCTCAGGAAGGAAGGAAGGAAGGAAGGAAGGAAGGAGGAAGGAAGGAAGGAAGGAAGGAAGGAAGGAAGGAAGGGAGGAAAGGAGGAAGAACAGAAAGAAGAATGAAAAGAATAGTTAAAATCTTACTACATGCCAGACATTATGTTATTTTCTGCTTTGATGGTCGCAACAAACCTAGAGGGTAGGGGCTGTAATTATCCCCATTTTATGTTGAATGAAACTAAGGCAGACAAACTTGCTGAGGATCACACAGTTGGGATAAATATCTGAGGTTGTATTTGACCTCCTCAAGTCTTCCTGACTCCAGGCACAGGACTCTAGGTATATACTAATGATTCAAATGCCTACTAATTAATGTTTAAAAGTATCAGATTGTCTTGATCTCATATTTAGATTATTAATAAAAAAGTGAAAACAAACTGTTCTTTATCCTCTTCAACATCTAACAAACATTAACTTAAGTTGTAAAGAGATGTTCAAAATAGTTCAGTAGTTATTGGGAATTTTCAGCACATTTATTTTTTTTTCTTTTTTAAAAAATCTTTTATTTATTTATTTTTAGTTTTCAACATTCATTTCCACAAGATTTTGAGTTACAAATTTTCTCCCCATCTTTCCCTTACCCCCCACCCCAAGACAGGGAGCATACTTCCCCCAATCTGTTCTCTATTATATCCTCCCCCAAACCTCTCTAACTTTCTAATAGGACAAGATGGATTTCTATACCCCAGTGCCTGTATATCTTATTCCCAGTTGCATGAAAAAAACCAATGTTTTTTAACATTTGTTTTTAAAACTTTGATTTCCAGATTCTTTCCCTTCATCCCTCCTCACCCACCCCACACTGGGAAGATAAGCAATTCAATAGAGGTTGTACATGTGTAGTTATGCAAAACATGTCCATAGTAGTTACATTGTGAAAGACTAACTGTATTTCCCTCCATCCTATCTAGCCCCCCACTTATCCTATTCTCTACTCTGACCCTGCCCCTTTTTAAAAATGTGTGCTCCTAACTACCCTCTCCCCCAATCAGCCCTCCTTTCTATCATTTCCCCCCTTATCTCCTTCCCCCCTACTTTCCTGTAGGATAAGATACCCAATTAAGTGTGCACGTTATTCCCTCCTTAAGCGAAATTCAGTAAGAGTAAGGTTAACCCACTCCCTTTTACCTTTCTGCTCTTCCTCTCCATTGTAACAGTTTTCTCTTGCCTATTTAATATTAGATAATTTACCCTATTCTATCTTACCCTTTCTCCTTCTCTCATTATATTCCTCTCTCATCTCTTAATTTTATTTTTTAGATATCATCACTTCCTATTCCACTGATCCTGTGCCATCTGTCTATGTATACATGCATACACATATACACAAACTCAATATGTATTGATACACACATACACTCTCCTATACATACATACATATGTATGTATATATATATATATATATATATATATATATATATATATA